>PVJC01029718.1:0-21676 GCA_004026665.1 Murina feae | reverse complement strand
GTTTGTTAAACTCTTAGGAATCAGTGGAATAAACAGGAGTAACCGCTAGCATAGGGGTCAGGCACTGTAATGAGCACTTGACATGCATGTTATTTCATGTTCACAGTAAAGACAAACCAAACACTATGACTGTCCTGAGTGTATAGAGAGAAACTGGGGCCAAAGAGGTGCAGTAACTGGTTCAAAGTCAGAAAACGAGGAGGAGGCAGAGTGAAGACTTAAATCCGATCTCCTGGACTCCGGGCGTCTCAGCTCGTAGCTGCTCTGCTCTGTTAGGCTAAATTGCCTCTCAGGAGAGGGTGCTGGTTGTGATTTCTGAGAATCTTGGCTTCCTCTCGGATTAGACCCTTCAACGGGTCTAAGCACAAAAGAGGAGGACGTCCTCCTGAAGACCCGGGTTCCCTTCCTGTGAGAACCAGGGCTTCAGCGAGCCTTAAACTATTAGACCAAGAAGAAGGCCCTCATTTTACAGGTGAAGACTGAGAAGCCCAGAGAGGGCAAGTGACAGGTGCAGGACACACAGCTAGTAAGTGGTCCCTTGATTCCAAGTCCAGGAAGCCACCCACCGAACCAATGTCTCCGGAGTGAGAGACGTGTCTTGCCTACTGTTGTATGAGAGATGACTTTAGGGGCACACAGTGAAATCTTTGAAATAATGTGGATGTTCTTAAATAGTCGGAAAAATATTCCCACCCAGCCAGAGTGGCTTAGTGGTTCAGTTTGATTCCCAGTTAGGGCACAAACCCGGGTTGCAGGCTTGATCCCCAGTGGGAAATGTGCAGGAGGCAGCCAATCAATGATTCTCTGTCATAACTGATGTTTCTCTCTCTCTTTCCCTCTCCCTTCACCTCTGAAATCAATAAAATATTTTTAAAAATAAATATTCCCTTTCACCTGTCTTTTTTTTTAGATTGCCCTCTAAGTTAAGGGATACATGTTTTCCATTTATATATTAATTTAAAGTTTTCATTTAAACATATGCATATAAAGAGAAATTTAGTCAATTTAAAGAAAAATTTTTAATGAATACGTATCACTTGCTGTAGTGCAAAGTAACCTCAAAAATAATTTCTGTGAGAATAAAACAAACATGTTATTTCCTAATCACTTTTAAAGCAAATGACTCAATAAACAAAACTAAGACTTTAAAGCGTATGACTCTCACAGACTGTCAAATTACAGCAACAAGGACAGGGATGTTGGGGGGGGGGGCGGGTAACGGATCAGCCAAGGGACTTTTGTGTGAGCATTTAAGCATAACCAATGGACACAAAACACTGGGGGGTAAGGGAGGCGGGCGGAAGGGCAGGGGGGAAAAAGAAATATATGTACTAATCTGTGTAAAGCTTTATGTAATTTAAAAAAATGTAAAAAATTTAAAAAAATTAAAAAAAAGAAGAAAAAAACAAACAAACAAATAAAAAATAAAGCGTATGACTCTCATCTGGTGTGCTCATGTGCTAAAAACCTATCAAAATGACTTGAAGGTCAGCTCCATACTCCATGACTTCTTCTCTTTATACCCCACTTCCCACCCTTACCTCTCAGGGGACCTCAGGCAGACAATCATGCCACCGTAGGACTCTAACAGGAGGCCATTACAATGGCAGGGGAAACAGGCCAATGTCACTGTGAGCAGTTTGCAGGAGTGGAAGAGGTATGCCGCCCCCTGGTGGACACTTTGGAAATCTGTGCAAGCGGCTTTTTTTGTAGGCACTTTCCTATGTGTAAGTTAGCCTGATAGTCAATTGTTAGTATTTCCTTTTGTTTTATATATAAGCATAGATAGATAGATAGATAGATAGATAGATAGATAGATAGATAGATAGATAGATAGATAGGATAACATAGATATATACACTGGCTTTGAATTTCACTCAGGATATTAAAGGGAGTTACAAAAAACTTGTTACAGAAAGGGCTTTTGTGTCTGGTAAAGTTTAAGATCATTGTCCTCGAACAGTAAGACCTGCTACCTGCTTTAAGGGCTTACGATCCCCAATGAAGGCCATTTCATTGTACAAGTATAATTCCCCTGCCTGACCAAACTCTCTAGTCTTCTTCTGTCCAAATCCTGCCCCCAGCCAGCCCAGGCCTCTCCCTCCAGCTCACAGCCTCTGCAATCGGCACACCCGTCCTGGGTGTGAACCACTGCCTATTCTAGCCGGATTTTGCACCAGTTACTTAACAATCAGAGCTCGGTTTCCGTCTATTAAAAAGGAGTGCCCATACCACCCCCCATGGTGTTGCTCTGAGATTCCATGAAACATGCACATGAAGCATTTAGCACAATCCTGGCATGAAGTACATGCTCACTAAATGTCAGATGACGGTGGTGAAACCCACAATCTTCCTCCCACCAACCCTTCCTGCACCAGGTTCATTTAAAGAGGTCTCTGTAAATATGCATTAACTGATAGAGTCAGGTTTCTCGGGCCAAGCTTACTCACCAAGCTGAGAGTGCCCTGAAGACATTATCTCAGCTAAAAGGACATTTCCAAATTAGAGAAAGCAGCAAATGAATGACTAGGAAGGCAGGAGGCGCCCTCTAGTGGCATGGTTTATGTTATCGCGGGAAGAAAAGTGGATTCTGGAAAGGACTTGGTGTAATTGTCACGGAGAAAGACAAAACCAGGTGTGAAACTGAGGCAGCAGCAATGAGGCCTGAAAGATACAGGGGGAACTTACTCTCGCCTCAGTGGACCAGCTGAGATGCCTTTATTACTTGACTTTACCCCACAGGAAGTGGCTTGCTCAAGGTCAGATAGAGCTGGGAAGTGAACACCAACCAAGGTACTAACTACAAATCCAGAAATCTCTCCCCTCTGGGACAGTAAACCCCTTCAGAGTAAGAGCTGTGACTTATGCAGTTTACATCCTTTACAGCACTTAGCACAGGGTTACGCATATATTATTACATGTATTATTTGATGAAATAATCAACACTTATAAAATTATAACTGTGCCCAGCACTGTGCAAGATGCTATTAACACATTTCATTTGTTGTTCACAGTAAGTGTATGAGGTAGCCTAGTTTACAGATAAGGATATTAAGTTTCAGAGAGGCTAACATCCTAAAATATAAAGCCTGGCCTGGCCAGCATGGCTCAGTGGTGAGCATCCACCTGTGAACTGGGAGGTCACAGTTTGATTCCCAATCAGGGCACATGTCCAGGTTTCGGGCTTGGTCCGGTTGCGGGTGTGCAGTAGGCAGCCAATCAATGATTTTCTCTCTCCCTCTTCCTTCCTCTCTAAAAGCAGTAAAAAATACTTTAAAAAGAAAAAAAAAGAAAAAAAAAAGCCTGGGTCTACCCCTAGCACACCTCAACAGTTCTCAAACTCTTTGGTCTCAGGGTTCCTTTCACTCTTAAAGCTTACTAAGGACCACAAAGAGCTGTTATTTATAAAGATAATACATATCAATAGTTAGTTATTAGAAATTAAAATGAGCCCTAGCAGTTTGGCTGAGGGGACAGAGCATCGGCCTGAAACTGAAGGGTCCTGGGTTCAATTCCAGGCAAAGAAATGTATCTCCATTGCAGGCTCAATCCCTGGTCGGGGTGAGTGCAGGAGGCAACCAATCAATGTGTCTCTCTCACATTGATGTTTCTCTTTCTCTGTCTCTCCCCTTCCATTCCACTCTCTCTAAAAATCAATAGAAAAATATTATTGGGTGAAGATTAATTTTTTAAAAAAGAAATTAAAATGGGAATTTTAAAAATATTTACTTACTTAAACATTGCGGGAACAACCCCTTTTAATGTTAATATAGTTAACATGTTCATGAAAAATAACTCTTTTCCCAAATAAAATAACAGTAAGAAGACAGATGTTGTTTTACATTTTTGCAGGTTCCTTTAATATCTGGCTTAAAGGAGACAGCTGGATTCTCGTCTCCACTTCTGCATTCAGTCTGCTGGGCAATCACATTTTGCACAGCTCCTACGAAACTCCAGGATGCACTTGTGAAAGAGGGGTGTGAAAATAGCAAATAACCTTTGTACTACTGTTGAAACAGCCTTGACCTCACACATCCTGAAAGGGTCTTGAGGACCCCAGAGTCTCCCGCCACCCCTGGGGAAGCACTGCTCGGTAACGCAGCCTGCAGGGCAAATGAAAAGTGCATCCACATGAAACCTTCCTAGTGGCTCCTCAAACGCTGCTTCTTGCTCTTTTCCTCCATTCTTGTTCTTCTCCTGGCAACTGCGTGTCTTCTAAGTCATCTTTTCCTTCCTCCGTGCCCTGATGCAGCCTGTCGGGGCAGTGGTGAACCTCAAGACAGACTCCCATGAGCAATGAAAAGGGGCTCTGTCTTAACTCTGGATGCCTCTCTCTACAGATCAAAGAGCAGAAACTACTAATTCCTAATTATTATTCCCTTCCAAGTAAAAGAACTGAAAAATCCTCGCTCAATTTCCCCCAGGCTAAGAAACCTGGTATTGGGGAAGTGATATTCCCACTTAGGTTCCGTTAAAATAAATAAATGTGTCGTTAATAGCAGTACCCTAAAATACAGTCTTGTTGCACGCACGCCCAGAGGGAACCTTGGCTCCGACTGGCATCCCTGCTCTAGTCACCAACCCTCCCCTGGCCTCTCATCCCCACGCCCAACAGGGATCCTCATTGCTGCCTCCAGACCATGCTCCCTCTCTCGGCCCTACTGCACCTTCCACTGACGGTCTCACTGCAAACCACCAAAGCATTCGTTCCCTTTCCTCCTTGAAGAGTTTGGCTCCTAGCTCACTGCGCCTTCATTCCATTACCTCCAGGACCCACTCTCAAAACTCCTTTAATGATTCTCCTCCCATGAGCTTGTTCTCCACCCACCTACCTCGGTCACTCACTCCTGTGGTCACCTCCTAGACGTTATCACTACCCATAACTTTAAACTCTCCGTAATCTCATCTCCAAGCACCCACCCATCAGTTTCCCAGCTCAACACTATGCTGTCCCCAACTATGGTTTCCTCCCCACCCAGGGACCTGCACTAGAGATCCAACTCCTTTCCATGGCCCTCCAGACCTGACCTGGCCTGACCTCTCCCTCTCTGCTCAACCCTCTTCCTCTCACTCACCGCCTTGCAGGACTGCTGACCTTTCTGCAGTCGCTCAAACGCACCAAGGCCACTCCTACCTCGGGGCCTCTGCACTTGCTCTCTCCTCTGCCCGGGACAGTCCTAGCCCTGGATATCCTCAAGGCTACCCCTTCACCGCCTTCAAAAGTATCTCTTTTCAAAAGTACCTTCCCAGTGGGGCCCTCTAAACCTCTCTATTTAAAATTTCATTCATTCCCCTTCCTCCTTGAAGAGTTTGGTTCCCACCTATCCACTCACTCACCCACAGACACACCCCCTCCCCATTTGGTTTTTTTCATGGTACTTATCTCTTTCTAGCATATCGTGTAACTTATTATTTCTTAGATAATCTGTTCCTTCTGGCTAGGGTGAAGGCGGAGGTTCTCTATCTGTTTCGCTCAGTGTTATATCCTTAGTATCTAGAACAGTACCCAACACAGTGACCCCTCAATTGTTTTCTGCATCAATGAAGGGAATTGGACAATTAAGATTTGAAACAATAAAACTAAGAGAAATTAAGTCATCTACATACACTTTTTGTTAGAAGGTAAATATTCATGTTTTCATTCTTTACTGAGTACCTACTATGTGCCAGGCATTGGAGACCCAAAGGTCGGTGTTGCAGTAGAAACGATGTGGAAAGGGCAATGGTGGAAGCGTGCACAGATCTTGCTGATGCACAGGGAGAGCTTAGAGCAGTCTGATGTCAGGAAGAAGGGAGAGATTTGCTGTAAGATGCACGTGGGGCCTGTAAATCCAGTTTCTCAAAGTCTTTTTCTTTCTTTTTTTTTAAATATATTTTATTGATTTTTTACAGAGAGGAAGGAAGAGGGATAGAGAGTTAGAAACATCGATGAGAGAGAAACATCGATCAGCTGCCTCCTGCACACCCCCCACTGGTGATGTGCCCACAACCAAGGTACATGCCTTTGACCGGAATCGAACCTGGGACCCCTGAGTCCGCAGGCCGACACTCTATCCACTGAGCCAAACGGGTTAGGGCTCTTTTTCTTTTTTTTAAATATATTTTTATTGATTTCAGAGAGGAAAGGAAAGGGAGAGAGGGATAGAAACATGATGAAAGAGACTCATTGATTGGCTGCTTCCAATCAAGCCCACAACCAGAGCATATGCTCTGATTGGAAATCAAACCATGACC
This sequence comes from Murina feae, assembly GCA_004026665.1. Taxonomy (NCBI): domain Eukaryota; kingdom Metazoa; phylum Chordata; class Mammalia; order Chiroptera; family Vespertilionidae; genus Murina; species Murina feae. Next base: position 15,442 of record PVJC01029718.1, on the reverse strand, counting down.
TCCTGGTTCATAGGTCAGCGTTCAACCACTGAACCATGCTGGCTGGGCTCAGTCATAATTTTTTTTAAAAAAGACTTTCTGAAGATGAAAATGTGTCACAGGAAATTTACTCAGATAAGCTGTCAAACACACACACACACATTTAGTTGAGGAGCGGAATATAACTTATGCTAAAGAATAAACAACGATTTTTGCATCTGAGTGAAGTATGAAGAGAGGCACTAAGATCGCTGAGGGAAATTCTATGCTATGTGGCTTACATTATCATCTTTCTAAGGGAAGGGAAGATAAGCTACTATTATCAAGTTTGCAAAACACTATTTGATGATTACAATTCATTTTCTCTGGCATAAGGAAACAGTCTCCTGCTAACATTGGTAATATAACCTACATTATGCAATAAACAAACAAACAAACATTATGCACAACTGGAAACAGGTAGTCGAAGAATCCTATATGATAAAAGCCTAGCATGCTAAGTGTCCAGTCAGCCTTTCCATCAATCAATCAAAGCGTAATATGCTAATGATATACTAAGGCCACTCAACCGCTCTCTATGACTTGCACTGGCCACCTGGGGGCAGATGCTCCCACTGGTAGGTTAGCTTGCTGCTGGAGTCCAGCTGATCAGGACTGAGCGAAACAGATTGGACATGCCCTGGAGCCCCCCTGGCCCCGATCATGCAGCAGTGGGGTCCCTTAGCCTGGCCTGCACCCTCTCGCCATCTGGGACCCCTCGGGGGATGTCGGAGAGCCAGCTTCAGCCCAATCCCACAGGCCTGGCCAAGGGACCCCACTGATGCACCAATTCGTGCACTAGGACTCTAGTCTATCATAATTCAAATGCAGCAGTCTATCCCAGGAGCACACAGAAGATATACTGTATTTTCTATTCAGGATACAATGATTATCCAGTCACTCTCTTCTATTCTGTATTGTATCAATCAATTTGCCCAAGATCTGACTTGTGAGTTTAGACCCACTCTCCATAGATGGACCGTGGAGTCTTACCCTTGTGCAGCATATCAGGGCAAACAAGACCATCAAGAGCACCAATGTTGTTAAGGGTGTGAAAGGGCTCACAAAAAAATCTCAATTAGCCCTGACCAGTTTGGCTCAGTGGATGGAGCATCAGCCTGCGGATTGAAGGGTCTCAGGTTCGATTCCGGTCAAGGGCATGTACCTTGATACATCCCCGATGGGAAGTATGCAGAAGGCAGCAGATCAATGTTTCTCTCTCATCAGTGTGCCTAGCTCTCTATCCCTCTCTCTTCCTCTCTGTAAAAGAAAATCAATAAAATTAAAACAACAAAAACTCAGACAATTAAATAGGAGAAAAACTTGTTGATTGGATAACTGTAAAGCAGTTACTCAGTGCTATCACTTCTGAGGCAGGGATATATTAAAAATTCACTTAAGGCTCATAAGGGGTAGTTTGATAAATTTAAGGAGTGCTTATTTGTAGACTTTACATTAGGCATATACTGTACATAAAAAGGTTAAAACAGGGAAACCTTTGGGGGTCTGGAACAGATGAATTCAATTTACATTCTTTCTAATGGGAAAAAATGATTCAGCTTTCAAATAAATTGCTCCTCTAACAGACTTCCAGAATGAATTAAGTTTGAGAACCAAGGTTTCACTATAGTGATGAAAGTGCTAAAGTGACTCGTTTAAGGCTAGCAGGGGGTGGTTCGATGAATTTAAGAAAAGAAGTGCTTCTTTATAGACTGAACAGTGCATTCGACATGTTTTGTATATAAGAAAGGTTAAAACAGGGAATCATTTTGGAGTCTAGAACATATTAATTCATGTTATTTCTAACTAAAGGCCTGGTGCACGAAATTCGTGCACGGAGGGGGGGTGGGGGGAGTGTCCCTCAACCCAACCTGCACCCTTTCCAATCTGGGACCCCCTGCAGGATGTCCGACTGGTGGGATCGGGCCTAAACAGGCAGTCGGACATCCCTTTCACAATCCAGGACTGCTGGTTCCCGACCTCTTGCCTGCCAACTGCCCCTAACCAATCCCCTGCCAGCCTAATCAACGCCTAACTGCTCTTGTGCCAGCCTGATTGCCCCTAACTGCCCTCCCCCTGCCAGGATGGTCCCCCCCAACTGTCCTTCCCTGCAGCCCTGGGTCCCCCCCGCAACTGCCCTCCCCTGCAGCCCTGGGTCCCCCCCGCAACTGCCCTCCCCTGCAGGCCTGGGTCCCCCCCCAACTGCCCTCCCCTGCAGGCCTGGGTCCTCCCCACAACTGTCCTCCCCTACAGGTCTGAGTCTCTCCCAACTTCCCTCCCTTGCTGGCCATCTTGCGGTGGCCATCTTTGACTACATGGGGGAAGCCATCTTGTGATGGTCAATTTGCCTATTACTCTTTTATTAGATAGGAGGTTGGGGGGAAATGATTTGGCTTTCAAACAAATCACTTCTTGAACAGTCTTCCAGAATGAATTAAGTTCAAGAAGTGAGGTTCCAATGTAAATAGAACAAGCAATATAGAATGTATAGCAATAGATACTTAATGAGTTTGAAGTGGCTCTTCTAATTAAGATATCAAAACAAGTTAACGGCCACAAAAAGACAATAAAATACACAGTAAGGGGTATAAGTTTCAAGGAAAACAGTGACAACTTCTAAAATAAGCTGTTAAAACAAACCAAAGGGTTTTAAGGTAAAATTTTCAAATCAGACAAACGTCTATTGTCATATTATAGACTCTTGGCTCTGAACACTTCTACGCATTTTTACACTGTTTTAAGCAAATTACAAATACCAACCACAATATTAAGAAGAGTCTGTTAAAGAATGTCTTTATTAATACAAACTATTCATACACACAAACTATAAAGCGCTAAGAAACTTAAATCTCTAAGTCATAGCAAACAGGTGGCAATTCAACATCCAGAGTCGACAGAAGGCTTGAGGGAGACTGGAACGGATCTAGAAAACAGGAATTTCTTAGACAATACCTGCAAACTGCCTTGATTCATTGTCCATTGCAACATGGACATTAGTTATCACTTCTAATCATTCACTGTTTTTCCCTTTGTCCAGTGAATCTCTATGCCTATACCATCTACACACACACACACACACTCACTTCCTGGAATGTGGCTGTGGTCCCAGAATTAACCTTTATTAGGAAGTGATTCTTAGAAGTTCCTGAAACTATTGTTCTTATTAGAGGTCCAAGTAAGAGCCAACAACATCACTAATGCAAATGTATGAAACAGTGTTAAGTGTCTAAGTTAACACACAGAAAACGTACTGATGGCTTCTGACCACCAGTTTGATCCAAGACCGAAAACCTTGTGCAGTGAGGGTTTGCCATTCTATGTTACTGCACAGGTGTCCTGATCCTGTATGAGCAACTTGGCATTCTCATTCCAAGCAAGTTTATTATACTTCAACTTACAACCTAAGAAACTATTTGCTAAGTTCTATCTTATTTGGCCATATCTGAGGCTCTTGATTCCAGAATGACTTGATTTTAACTGGGCATTTGGAACTAAACAGCAATATCAACTGAGAAGAGTTTTCACTATTCTGAAACCTCGCCCTGAAATTTGAAGGACAGAAATGTTCTGTAGGCTAACCTCCCACATAACTCTATCCCCACGGTAATGCCAAGTGTCATGACACACACTGTCTGCGGCCCTTCTAGGAGGACCCTTGTTCACTTACCGGACTCCCAGGGTAGAGAGGGCGCCTTCATGGGTGAAGGGGGACCCAGGTGTAATAGCTTTTCAAGTTTCTTCTCCTCTTCAAGGATCATGAGAGGCACTCCACTCAAGGGGAGCTGTGCAATCTGGTGTTCTTCAGGCAGGTCAAAGCTCTCAAAATCTGCCACAAAGAGAGAAGATTTCGTCAGGACAGCAATCCTCAGTATGGACAGTGGACTCCTGGGAGTCTGAGGCCCTTTCAGTGCGTTCACGAGGTCAAAGCCACTTTTCTAATAACATGAACACCTTTCCCCCACTGTGCTGACACTTGCAGTGATGGCACAAAAGCAACGGTGGATAAAAATCACTGTGCCTTAGCATGGACAAGGCAGGGGAAGACACTATATTGAGTAGTCACACTATTCCTCACTACCATTCACCTGCAGTAAGAAGTGCCAGTTCCACACCTCATTTTACCATATGCATAAAAAGTACTAACTTTCTTAGCTCTCGATCTTTGAGGACGTGTCTTTTTAATATTTTGTATGATAAAAAAGAGACATATGTCAGGAAGCACTCTGCTGCCTACTGAAGTACGATGGTGATCTCAAAGAAAAAGGATTTGGGCAAATATTTGCTTTGCAAGCTAAACTAGAGGCCTTTTTCCAAACACCAGTTAGTTGAACGAACACCTAAAAGACAAACTGGTTACTCAGAGTTGGGTGTTGGTTGCACATTTTCTCAGAGGAATGAAAGGAGTCTATCCCTTCAAGGAAAACAGTATTTCTTTGATTAAAATTCACAATTTCAGGAAGAAAATGACAGGATTTTGAAAAACTTACCTGTGATCATTAGCTTTACAGCTTCCTCATACTGAAAATTTTTCTGATGCAATGAGTGTGATATTAATGAACATGCTTTTGAAATTGCATAATGAAGCTGCCTTTGGATAATCTACATTTTCCAATAAGCCAATATTCCTCAGTGAGCAATGTATGATAGTGTTGGGATAAAAGATACTTTGAAGTGCAAAACAGACCAATGGATTTTACTATCAGAGTATAAAATATTCATTGATATGGTTTCCGGTTTCACACTGCATCTATATGTTCAGAAACAGTCACCAACTGAATTTTAGCGTGGTACCAAAGAAAATATCTATACTGATCTGAAAAGACTATTTAAAATGCTTCCCCCTTTCCTAACTATTTATCTGCATGAAGCCAGATTTTCTTCATACACTGCAACCCAAACAGATGCAACAGATTGAATGCAAACATCAGATAAGAACCCAGCTATCTTATATTAAGCCAAATTAAGCAAATTTTCAAAATATAAAACCATGCCAATTTTCTCAGTAAGTTTTTTTTGTTTGTTTTAGAAAAGTTATTTTATGTTTTTTCAAGTTATTTATGCTAATGTAATATGTTTATTTTTTAACCAATTAATAACTTTAAATATCTCCATTTTAATTTCTGATAATAGGAAATATAAACTGAACATACAACCAAAAGTTGTTTGGGGTCTTCACTAATTTTTAAGCGTATAAAAGAATGATTAATCAGAGCACATATCCATGCTGGGACTCAATCCCAGGTTCAGGTGCCTATGGAAAGGCAACCAATCCATGTTTCACTCTCATACCAATGTTTCTCTCTCCCTCTCCCTTCCTATCTCTCAAAATAAAAAAATAAAAAAGTAAGAAAATTTTTATAAAACCGTACTCTTGAAAAAAATAAAACTTTATTCTGTTTTCTAAAAAGCTAAGAAGAACCATCATTTTGTAAAGTGTGAAAAGGTCTTTAAAACCTATATACTAGAAATCTGTCTGCTCCTTTTGAATCCTGGTAAAACCAGTCAAAATTGAGTGACTACTTAATTTAAAACCACTGAATTATAAAGGAAACCATAACAGAAAAAAGATTCAAAAGGATACAAATTTGCACTATAAAGGGCTAATTTTCTTTATCCACTAAGATCTCTTTTAAAATAGTAGTCACATTATCAAGGGCAAACAAAGATACAAACAGAAGTTAAAATAACTAAAAAAGGCCAATTATCAAATATGCTTTCACTGAGGCATCCCCCCCCCCCCGCAATTTAAAAGGAAAAGATACTCATTGCCCTTCTGATCAAGATTAGTGTGAAAACATTTGCAGTTAGAGAACCTGGGGGAAGCAGGCATCCCCAGCCACTGAAGGTGGGTTCAGTTACATATGCTCCTCTTTAAAGGACAACTTGGCCGTGTCTCTCCCTGAAACACAGCATACTGTAGTCCTCCTTCCTGGCCAATATGCCTAAATCGGCCTTATTTTCCTTGATGAAGGAATGGTAATCATTAGCATGGATGCTGTCAGAATGTCATCACACACCCTCCCAGACTCAGCAAGCAATTCTTAGAAGTTTACTCACTGGGTAAACTCACAAACTCACAACCATGTAATTTCCAGAACACTAATTGTGGACTTGTTTTTAAGGCAGAAAAACCAGCGATAATCAGGATGTGTACCAGGAGAATGACTAACTGCCCTTTGCATAAAAAGAGTAAAATCCAGCCGAAAAAGCCAGAGGCCCTGCTTGATCGGCCCCCACTGCTTCACCCGTGTGGTCCTTCACTCTGCCCCTCAGTTCCCCTAAAGGATCTTTGCACACACTATGCCCAAGGCTCTTGCCTTGCCCATCCCCTTCTTCATCCAGCTGTCTCCTTACAGCTTTTGTGAAACCTTCCCTGCTGTTCCCCTAAAAGGCCGTATTGTTCATTTTTTGGGTTTTGCTTGCTCACACTCACAGTGAGATCATTTGTTCAGCGCTGAACTTTCCCTCAGAATCATGGGCTCCCTCAGGGCAGGGCCTGACGTACAGTAGACCCTCCTCAAATGTGAGTAAATTAAAGCAAAACAAGCTAGTTCTATAACAGAAAATATTTCAGACACATGTAGCAGGTTGAAGGAGTAAAAAATTCATGTTTTCACTGGCATTGTTCAATCTGACATAAAGCCCCATTTCTAGCAGGCTTGCTCGAACTGTCCACTGCAGACTTTTCAAGGTTAGTGAACACATCTGCCTCCTAGGATGTAAGCTCTTGAGGACAGGGGAAAATGTTCTCCACATCCTTGCTCCAATTCCCCTTCTGACCTTTGACGGTATCTTACAAATAAATCTACCAACAAACATATTTGTTCAAAGCAAACCAGATTCAGACAGTCTGGCTATAGTTTTGGGTCGTGTGTCATATAGATAGCCGCATCGAGTTGCAGCTGAACTGGATTCTAAGAGAAACTCTAGGCTAAATAATTTTTGTAATACCAAAAGATACTACCGAGAGGATTGAAGGGAAAGAATTTTTCTATTTCTGGATAGGTGTCATCTGAGGCAGGAACAGGGCCTTTTGCTTTCACAGTCTTCTCAGTCACCTAAAACAATCCAAGAAAACATGTGTTAGCGAGAGGGCTTCTTCAAGGTGAGGGCTTCTTCACCACATTTTAAATTTTTTCATTTTCATGCTGACTTCTAAGAACCATAATCCCTATGATTATGTTCTCATGATTACACACGAATACAATTCAACAATTCGAGTAGCGTGGCTCAACGGTTAAGTTTGAGATTTAAGTCAGCCTAAGTCATCAAGAATGCGAATCGGAGGAAACCAAGATGGCGGCATAGGTAAACACCGGGAACTGATGCTCTCACAACCATTTCAAAACCACAATGAAAAGAAAAAGACAGATACGACCCAGACCCACAGGAAGGCTGGCTGAGTGGAAATTCTACAACTAGAAAGAGACTGAGACTCAGAGGAGGTAAGGAAGTAAAGTGCAGAGGTACAGAGGCGCATGCGAAGGGGGCTCGCGGAAAGGGCTGGCAGCTAAGGACACAGTTGTCTTTTTCAATCCAGAGGGAGGCACAAGCTTCCAACGGCTCTGAACTCCAGTTCCAGGCTAGTTTCTGGGGATCCAAACTCATACGGGGGAGAAGATGGACTGTCTGGCACCATCTGGCACCAGGAGGATCTCCAGAGCGGCTTTCTCTCGGCAGTGCTGAGGGTCACTGAGACCTGGTGCCTCTTAGGACAGGACTGAGAATCAGCCATTGCTGTTTGCTTTGCCTTGTTGATTCCTCAAGACCCTGCCCCACCCAAGCTGCACGCAGAAGCTTTTGCATATAAAAGGCTGGGAAGCCTCAGGCAGAAGCTAAAATAGCACCTCCTTAGAGATCCAAGAGCCAGTGTACCCTGCGGCGGGACCACCCAGACTACAACTCCTCAGATCCAAAAGGGACACACTCAGGGGGTAGACTCAGTGAGCACCAAAGCCCCACTGAAGCAAGTCTTGCCCCATAAGGGTGTCTCCAGCACAGAAGTTCTCCCACCATAGACACAGCTGATTCTCACAGCCAAGTGGCTTGGAGGTCATTCCTCCCAGTGATACCAACAACAATCAAGGCTTAGCTACAACAAGACTGTGCACAAAGCCCACAAAGGAGTGCACCAAGAGTGTCCACCTCAGGTGATTGGGGAAGCTGAGCCACTGGGCCCTATAGGACACCTAGCACAGAAAGCCACTCTATCAACGCAGGGAAGCAGCCAAAATGCGGAGACAAAGAAACGGATCACAAAAGACAGAAATGGAGGAAAGCAAACGACTGGATATAGAGTTCAAAACCACTGTTATAAGGTTTTTCAAGAATTTTCTGGAGACCACTGATAAATTTAAAAAGGACCAGCTAGAAATTAAGCATACACTGACTGAAATAAAGAATACTATACAGAGATGCAACAGCAGACTAGAGGATCGCCAAGAATCAAGTCAAAGATATGAAATATGAAGAAGCAAAAAATACCCAACTGGAAAAGAAAAAAGAATCCAAAAATATAAAGATACTGTAAGGAGCCTCTGGGACAACTTCAAGCGTACCAACATCAGAATTATAGGGGTGCTAGAAGAAGAGACAGAGCAAGAGATTGAAAACCTATTTTAAGAAATAATGACAGAAAATTTCCCCTACCTGGTGAAAGAAATGGACTTACAAGTCCAGGAAGCGCAGAGAACCCCAAACAAAAAAAAACAAGGAGGACCACACTAAGACACATCATAATTAAGATGCCAAGGGCAAAAGACAGAGAATCTTAAAAGCAGCAAGAGAAAAGCAGTCAGTTACCTACAAGGGGGTACCCATACGACTGTCAGCTGATTTCTCAACAGAAACTTTGCAGGCAAGAAGGGAGTGCCAAGAAATATTCAAAGTGATGAATAGCAAGAACCTACAACCAAGATTACTTTACCCAGAAAACCTATCATTCAGAATTGAAGGTCAGATAAAGAGCTTCACAGACAAAAAAAAAAAAAGCTAAAAGAGTTCATCACCACCTAACTAGTATTATATGAAACGCTGAAAGGTATTCTTCAAGAAGAGGAACTAGAAGAAAAAGTAAAGATAAAAATTATGAACAAATACATATTTATCAACAAGTGAACCTAAAAATCAAGTGAATAAAAAATATGATGAACAGAATAAACTGGTGAATAGAATAGAATCAGGGGCATAGAAAGGGAGTGGAGTAACAATTCTCAGGGGGAAAGGGGTGTTGGGGGTGTGGGAAGAGACTGGACAAAAATGGTACACCTATGGAGGACAGTTGGGGGGGGCGGTATGGGCAGAGGGTGGAGTGGGAACTGGGAGGAGGGGAGCTATGGGGGGGAAAAGAGGAACAACTGTAATAATATGAACAATAAAGATTCAAAAAAAAAAAAGAATGTGGATAGCAGTAATTAACTCGATCACTCAAGCTACCAGAGAAGGAAAGGGGCCTGAGTCAGCCAGAATAGAAGCTAATCCTAAAAGCCATTTTTTGACTTTTGGAAGTGTGATTTTCCATGTGTTTCCATCAGCCTTATCTTAATTAGTTGTTTTTTTCCTAATACACATTAAACAAAACAATTATCCAAATAAAGTGTTCATCCACACACCCAGGTCATTTTCTTAGCCAAGTTCTCTCTGTCTGGGATGCACTGACCTGCAGCTCTAGCTCATCACAAACACAAAGGTCAGCATGCTAGCAAATTATCGCCTGAGGAGCCGGTGCTTGCTCTGGGAGGTGCGGAGGAGGACAGCGGCACCTGAGCTATTATATTAACGTGACCTCTTGCAAAGTAGCTGCCTCTCAGTACTACATGTGTAAGTAGATTCAGACATTCCTCACTTTATCACCGTTTGCTTTATTGTACTTCACTCTGTTTTGGTGGACTTCCAAAATATTGCTTTTGTTTTCTAACAAACTGAAGATGAGACTCCCCCATTAAAACGATGATTCGCTTTATGGTGATACTGGCTTTATTATGGTGGCCTGGAACCCAATTATTATTTATTTTTAAATTCTTCATTGTTGAAAGTTTTATGTTCGTCTCTTTTTTCTCCCATTGACCTTGACCCTGCTCCTCCCGCCCCTGGAACCCAATCCTTGATCTCTCTGAGGTATGCCTGAAGTAGCAACAAACCTGCTTCAGGATATTAGTTAAGGGCAGGTGAGGCAAAAATATTCACCTGCTGTTGCAGGCTGCTCATCTCAAGGCACAGAGGAAGCCCACCAAAACAGTATGATTCTCTTCTGCCAATCTGTTTGCCAGCCTCTATTTAACCTACTCACTGGGAAGAGAGCCAGAGAGGATGCCAATCGTCACTTTAAGAGCCCAAAGTGCTGAAGTGTTTAAACAGGGTCATTGTAGACAGCACTAACCGTCTTAGCGGAGAAGGTGGTCTGTTTCTCTTTGACGGGTGCAGTAGTCTTCGCTGACTTTTCTGTAGCTCTGTTGACAGTTCCCAAAGCCTTTCTGGGAGCCTTACGCAAGGCTGGAGGAGCCTCAAACATTTTGCCAACACGCGGCGTTGGAAGCTGACCTCTCCCATCTAAAGCTTTGACTGCTAAAATAAAAAAATAAAAACAAGTACCGTAAAATGATTCCGGCGATACCTTATCTGGGCAACGAGAAGGCTGACTCTGTATCAACTTGGCCCAATTCTCTACGCAAACCCAACCCCCATTTTTGACAGTGGCACGGCCATTGTCAATCTGATTCCAATACTGAACATGAAAGAGACTCGGAACAGGCATGTTGTAACAGAAGTGCAGGCGTACCCCTGAGATATTGCGGGTTCGCTTGCGAATCGAAGCAATAAAGCAGGTACCGCAATAAAGTGAGGCATGAGCCTTTTGCTGGTAGAGAGTCTTGCCTTCCATTTGTAAAAAAAAAAAAAAATACTACCATCTGCGAAGTGCAATAAATAAAATGAGGCATGTATGCCTGTATTCGGCAAACTCGACTCCAGTTGCCTACGCGCACGCTTATGCCTTCCTAGGCTCAGGCCACACTGACCCACCGTCCCTGCGTATGGCTGCAGCCTGGATACTCACAAGGCCGGGACCCCAGCTTCGGCCGGTCCTTGGGGGTCGCACGGGTGGCCAGTTCTCCATTTTCCTTATCCACAAAGATCACAGTAGCCATTCCGAATTAACTAGGGGAGGGAAACGCATATTAAACCCTGCGGGTTCGGGAAGGCGAGAGAGCCTCAGGGGCAGCACCGACCAAGCTTTCCCCGCGGGGCACGTTGCCCGCAAAGAAAGGCAAGCGCTGAGCACGGGGAGAAGCGCGAGCTTGAGCCAACGGGCACGAAACCCAGCTCTGGACGCTTGGAGGCCGCCTACGAGGCTCTCGAGGCCGGAAGAGGCGGCGGTCTGGGGCCGGCAAGAGCCCTGGTTCCTCAGAAGAACGGAACCTCCGAGGGTCGCCGTGCAGTCAAGGCCGCCAACCGGGCTGGGCGCCGTAGACGACCCCGGGGAGCCCCAGCCCCAGCCCCAGGCCCCCCGCCCTCCCCGCGACCCCGGGACCCGGTCCCCAACACGCCTCTCCCTTCATCGGACCACCAGCCCCTGCCGGTCCCCGTCCGCCCACTCACGCCCTCGCCACTCACCCACGTTAGGACGCACAGCCAAGATACCCCGCGGCTCAGCCTGCCGCGCCCGGCCCGGCCCGGCGTTTGAACCACAACTCAAATTCCTATTGGCTCATCCGCCCAGTAGGCGGGACCGGAGCGGGGTGGAGACGCCCAGGAAGAACCAATGGGAAGAACGTACGTTCCTTAGGCTCCGCCCCGGAGGCTTTTTTCCGTCTAAGATTACAGCTTGATTCTTGGGAAGAAGAAAAAAAAAATCAAACCTCGTGACACCTTAATAATGGACTTTTCGGTGTGTTTTTTACAGATAGAAGGGGAGTGAATATGGTCACCAATTACAAATAATTATGATGATGATTACGATATTACGATACAGAGTTTTGTGTTTGTTTTTTTCCTGAGACACTGGAGGGGCGAGACGTTTTTAAATGAAAAGATTGTGAGGTTCAAAAAGTCAAGGCAAAGAAGTGGCAGCTGAACTATTTTCCTAAAGTCTTCAACTAATCAACTATTTGTCCAGAGAGTAAACAGACCAGATCAAATTCAAAAAGAAGAAGTATCCTGGAGAAAAGGCATTATAGTATTCAGGAAAATGAGGAAAAATGGATACATAACAAACAATTGTCTTTCAATTAGAAATATGAAAAAAGACATACATAGTCGGGTGGGGAGACAACCCATTAGGTCTAAAGAACACGAGCAGAGCAGAATTAAAAATTAAGAAAAAATGTAAGTACCAATAGGTCAAACACCAATATTTGAGTCATTCTGTTATGCATGTGATTAAGAATGGACTGCTTATTCCCTCACTGAAGGCCTTTCCTCAATATTTCTGGCTAGGATGCTGTTTCTAGTACTGTAACAGGAATCTCTGTCTTAGGAACAAAATAATGATCCTAATGAATACATAATTCAGGCTTCCTTAAAAATTCTGTAATAGGGACTGTCATAGATATGGTTCTCAATATATCCCAGCTCTCTGGCCCTGACATTTCAGGAATGAAATTGACCACGGAATGATTAATTCACCAAACAAATAATTATTGAATACTGTTTAATGCATCAAGAAGAAAGGATCCTAGCCCTAGCCGGTTTGGCTCAGTGAACAGGGCGACAGCCTGCAGAGTGAAGGGTCCCAGTTTCGGTTCGGTCAAGGGCACATGCCCTAGTTGCAGGCTCCATCCCCAGTCGGGGGCTTGCAGGAGGCAGATGATCAGTGATTCTCTTTCATCATTGATGTTTCTCTCTCCCCCTCCCTTTCTCTCTGAAATCAATAAAAACATATATTTTTTAAAAACCATGTATACTTTTATTACCCCTTCCCTGTCCTTTTTCTTTTCAAACCCCACCCCTTCCCCTATTTTCTTCCTGTATCACTTTCTACATACCTCAGCTCCATATCAATGACACACAAAAGTGTTGATTTTTGAAACCAAATTTGTACAACGCAACTTCCAAGGGGGGATTTTCTTCCCCAAGGTTTTTGGTTGCAAGGTTTGCATTGCAAGGTTTGTAAGCCTTCTTCCTTACAACAGGAAGCACTGTCTCCCAAGGCCATTCAGGAACTGAAAATGCCATAACCACCTCCTCTTTGAGTGACCACTGTTTCCTTACTAATGAGCCGCAGACCCACTTTGTTATTCCAAATGATTAGTGGGCTATCCAATTGACACCTCCCCCATCTCATAAGGGTATTTACATCCTAACCAAGCCCAGTGTAGACAAATCCTGATTAACAGCGACCCTCCAGAACTGCTTCCTTAAACCTCCTCAGAATCAGTCCTCCAGGGAGGAACCCAAACCTCACGAAAGATGCTTCTGGCTTGTCCAGCACATTCTATGATTCCTCTGGGAGATGAGCTCCCTGGCGTGTGCCTGGTGATTTGAGCTTAATAGACCTCAACTCTTCCAAGTAAATTCCAGTAAATGTTTTAAGAAGATAACAAACAAGTGTGAGTGCTTCGTAGACTTTCAGGCTATTCTCTGACACTTCCCATTCCTCCATCTATTGTGATGCAAAATCAAAACATTTACATTCCTAAACTCTAGACACTGCAAATTCTTAGTAAGAAAAAAATAATGACATTGTAATGGGCTATCCTATTGAGGTAAGGATGTTAGCTATTTTCACTTTTACCTTTTAAAGGAATACATGTTATTTGGGGAAAAAAAATTTTTTTAAGGTGACCAGAACAGATAAGACAAAAAAATAAAAAATTTAACTGAGTAAATTTGAAGATCTAATTGGCTTTATTGAAAGACTGGTGGATTGGGCAGTATCCCATCTAACAACTACAAGAGCATTGGGGAGGTTTTTATAGGAAGAAGGATGGAGCCAGGAGATATTAACAAAAAAGAAAGGGTTATTTGGGGACCAGGACATGCTTTTTTTAAGAGAGAAGGGGACGCTGGAGGAAGGGGGAGGATTTTTATCATGCAGATGGACTCTCTGTGGAGGTCGTGGATGAAAAGGGCCCTCGTGACAGGTACCCCTACTGGTGCTTGAGAAAGGAAAGGATGTCTAAGCTGCTGCTGGAACTTGATCAGTAACCAAGGCAACACAGAAAATTCCTAAGCACGGCCACATATACTTTCCAACAGTATCCATTAAAAAGAGAAATGGTTGTAGAAGGCAGTGACTGTTCTTCCTACATCCTGATAAAAACATAAAAATAACTGCTTCTGGAACCCTTTCCATGGCTGCAGATTCCAGGTGCTGAATGACCCTTCCTTATTCGTATATTCTTTCCACCTGACGTAAAGCCATTACTCCTTGACTATATGTGACTAACTAAAACAGCTGATGCATAGCTTTATTCTTCTTTGTTCCCCCCTCTCCCGGCCTATATAAATACCCCTGAACTCTGCTCTCCGGCAATGTCCTCAGATGTGCCCAAATAAATCTCTTCCGAAATCTGTAAGTACAAGTCTTCATTTCTTTGATATCCTTGATGAGAAATTCCGGACTGCATGATTAGATTATATTTCTGGGAGAGGTTGAAACTGCAATTAAATCTATTTGGAGGGCGGGGGAGGGGCATGGGGAAAGGAAGATAAGGCTGAAGAACTCCGGAAAATGGGTCGAAAGCTTCCGATTCTTAAATACATCCTCCTAGGGGACACAAACGCCAAGTTGAGGAGCAAACAGGGAACGGGGACCTTGAAAGAAACCGGCAGCGTAAGCCTCAGACACGGCTCCAGCCAGACCAGGACTCTGTCTTCAGTTGTTTTTAAAAGTAAAAATTATAAGATGTTATATCAGGTTTTAAAGACTTTTTTTTTTTCTTACGGCGAAACGATATGCTGGCTGTATTGAGTTAAATAAAATATTGCAAAAGTAATCTTACCTGTTTCTATTGTTTAGTAATATGGCTACTGGAATGTTTAAAATGAAACTTCTAATTCTTAAGATATTTCTCTTGGACGACGTTGCATTGGAGGGTTTTAAGCTTGGGTGGTGGGACGTGACATGAACAAATCACGGTTTTGGAAAAAATACCACTACAGCGTGGACTACGGATTCGAGGGAGTGAGAAGAGCCGCAAAATTCGAGATCTCGCGAGACCAACGTCTCGGGATCCTGAGACCCAAAGAGTTGTTTCTGCGCATGTGTCCCGCGGTGACTGCTGGGAAGCGCTGAGAACCGGAAGTAAACATTGACTTATTGGCTTTGTTTCTGTCCGCTGGTTTGGGGGTCCGCTGCGGCGGGACTTGGTGAGGAATTATTTTGAGAACCTGGGTGGAGGGGTGAGGAGGCGAGCGGAAGCGGTGGCGGTGCGGAGGAGTGGGACGGGCGGGCGCGGGGATGGTAGGGGGAGTGAGACGGGCGGGC
>PVJC01029717.1:0-21670 GCA_004026665.1 Murina feae | reverse complement strand
GGCTTGGAGCAGGCACCCCCTCTATGTTGATCTCTCAGACTCTTGCTCGCCCCTGCATGTTGTTCTCTTTTTTGAGCTGTGGCCAGGGCTGGGTGCTGCCTGCCTCCCAAGCTTGCCTACTGCCCATCTTCCTCCAGCCACCAGAAAGCAGGGAAAACCCCGCCTCGTGGTAAGGCCAGCCTTTTCCTGCTCCCTGATCCCCAGAAGGGACCTGGGGAGCTGCCAAGCAGGCCTCCAGCCCCCAAGAACTTGCTTTCCCTCTCCCCAGTGCCCCCCAAAGGGTCTGGGGAGCCGCCAAGCCGGCCGCCGACTCTTTCCCACTCACCAGTTCCCTGCTGCCTTCCTTTCCCACTCCCTGGTGCCGCCAAGGGGTCTGGAGAGCCGCCAAGCAGGACCCCGGCCACTTTAGCCTTACTTTCCTGCTCCCCAGTGCCCCGCAAAGGGCCTGGGAAGCTGCCAAGCAGGCCACCAACCCTGCCGCCTCTTTCCCACTCACGGGTCCTGGGTCCTGCACTATTCCGCCCTGCAGCTGCTCTGCGCACTCGGGAGGTCCCTCAGCCCTGCCTGTGCCCTCTCACAGTCTGGGACCCCTCTGGGGATGTCCACCTGCAAGCGTGTTTGACCAGCCTGAGTGACGGGCTGATGGCTGTTTGCAGTCTGGCCAAGCCCCCCAGGAACGTCCCTCACCCCATTGGGTTGTGGCCAGTGTGGGTGATGGGCTGATTGGCGCTTTCAGTGTGGGTGATGGGCTGATTGGCACTTTCAGGCTTTAAGGCTGCCCACAGCTCCCAGTGACCCAATGTCCCAGCAAGGCTGGCTGGACACAGGTTTCTGGGCTCTGTTTATCTTCTATAATTGATACACTGTTCCTTTAAGCCGGCTAACGAAGCCTCCTCTCTGCTTCACCTCCCAGTGTCTATAATGAGACAATGTTACTCTTAGGTCTGCTCTTTCCTTCAGCTCCCGAGGATTCTATGATTGTTATTATGTTGCAAACGTGTGTTTCACTAGAGCCAGTTTAAGCAGAGCGGGTGCAGTTTCACTTTCACTCCCGCCTCAATGGAAGCTGCCATTTACTCAGGTCCATGAGTGGCAGTCTCCATGTTGGCTGGGCTAATTTGCATACAGCCGCTCTGACTGGCTGGTGGGCGTGGCTTACCCCGTCTCAGAGAAACGGTTAATTTCAATATTACGCTTTTATTAGTTAAGACATAATTAATAATAAAACTTACTAAGTGTCACAAAAAAAGAAACATTAAAATTAAAGCAAGCCCTAGCCGGTTCGGCTCAGTGGATAGAGCATTGGCCTGTGGACTGAAGGGTCCTGGGTTCAATTCTGGTCAATGGCACATGTCGGGTTGTGGGCTCAATCCCGGTTGGGAGCGTGCAGGAGGCAGCTGATCAATGATTCTCTTTCATCATTGATGTTTCTATCTCTCTCTCACTGTCCCTTCCACTCTGACATCAATAAAAAAAAATATTTTTAAAAAGTTAAACCAAACCAATAGTAAATTCATATTTCCCAGGTTAGTGACATACTACAGAAAACCATGAGAAATTCATAGAAAGCATGATTCTATCTCAGTGCAAAGCAAAACAACTGTGTTGACCTAAGTCCACGAATGACAGATGGAACAAAATTATTTGTCCTCAGAATTGTAGAGAGACTTAGGTGTGGAGGCTACCATTCCTAATAAGCACCATGCTGACTCAGGTAGTTTTCCAAATGTCTGCTTGTTCTACTTTCTGCTTCAGGCCCTAACTCGCCCCTGGTGTGTTTTATCTTAGTATGTGTTCTAAACTTCACAAAGTTTTTTTACTGGCAAGCAAAATTAAATTGAGGTTTAGATAGAAAAAAACTTACAGGACTCCATTTCACGGCCTGTGAATCCAATCAACGCTCAAAAATTAGAAGTTTGATTAGCTAATGTATGTATTATTAAGGCCATTTACTTCTCTTTGGATGCTTGCCTCTTCTTTGAATAGTCAATTATCCACTTGCATTTCTACCAGGTAAGACTCAGGTATAAAAAAATCCAAAAACAAACAAGAATATAAAATTTTTGAATCATAGAACATAACAGATTAATACTATGCCTCTCCCAACTTATGTTAGTAATGGTTAAAAACAACCATTACCAAATATGTACACACACACACACACACACACATACATATACACACACAGAAAGCAGATTTAAAATTTTTTACTATCAAGGAATACTGAAATTACTTATAGTATGAAAAAATTATTTTGAGTTATCTGTATTACCATAGAATGAGCTATTTCTGGTGGGCATATTAGTTCATATCAACAGTGTCATGATCTTTGAACATCAGAGAAAAATATAAGTTTCTTCCAATCCAGGGGAAAAAATATGAACTGTCAACCAAGTGAACCACTAAAGCTTCATCTGCACTCTAAACATTAAGCTGAGAAAGAGAAGACTTGTAGTTTTCAGAGGTTTTTGTTTGTTTTTTTCTCTCTTTCTCTCTCTCTATAAATCCTGAATTGGTTTCTCTAAACTGGTCAGAGTACATTCTTTGGGGAATTACTTTTATAGATTCAATTAAAGTGTACCCTACTAGCATTCTGAAAGTTCAGGTTTAGCAAACATATCCAGTGCAAGAGACGCTGAAATTTTAATACTGCATGAAAGCCCTTCCACCATGGGAGGGCACAGGATGAAGACAGCTCTCTCTGAATCAGGAAGAGGCCTCCCACCATACACCTAATCTGCTGCTGCCTTGATCTTGAACTTCATCTACCCTCCAGAGATCTGAGACTAAAGTTCTATTGTTTATTAGTCACTCAGCCTATGGGTTTCTATGATAGCAGCCCAAATGGATAGATAAGTAACAAAATACAAAGTACTCAACACAAAATATTAAATCTAGTGAGTGTTCAATATGGGTTTCATTATTTTCATTGTATTTATTACTATGTATTATTCTTATCATCATAGATTTCATTACATCTCCACATATGGCTATTTGCTAAAGCAGAGTAACTGCTTATTTCTCAAAACAGCTTACTTGTCTCACTTAAAAAGATTATTCATCCTATTCCTTCTAATCAAATGTTTACTTGTTTCTCATTTACTTATGTACAGATCTCTCCATCATTTAAATTTCAAGTTTGATCAATAACTCTATAATGCCTTCAATGAATACCACTCATCCCCTAAATCCAGAAGCGATCTCTCCTTCCTGTGGTCCCACACATACTGCTGATATCCTGGTTTTCTGGGCTAACTGGCCTTTCTCCCTAGAAAACATTCAACCTTTGGAAGGTAGGATCCAGTCACTACAAGCCTGCATTCTTATGGGTGCTTGGTGAATATATACATTTACTCATTTATAACAAGAACACACTCTAGTCCAAGGAATAATTAATATGATGGTTACTTCCTCTAAATCTATTCAAATCATAAATCCAATAAGAAATATGTAATAACTTCAGAAGAAAGAAACAAAACAAAACAAAAAAACAACATGAGAAATATGAAACCCTCTCTGAATGGACACTAATTAAAGAAAATAAGGTTATTGTACATTTTTCATAAAAACATATTTTTTAAGTTCATTTTTAGAAGGACAGCAAAAAATATTCTGGCTTAACAATAAATCTTAAAATCAAGTATACTTTAAGTGAAACATATAATATGTATAATTTTTATATCTGTCATCTAAGCACATGTTTATACCACAACATCTGCTTATAATAAAGAAACAGAGAAATCTGAGGCAAAAATATAGCAAGCAATTCCTCTGTGTTGGGTGTGTTCTTTGTGATTCTATTAACTTACTTGGCGAATGCTTATTAAGCCCTAGCCTAAGGCTAGGCTCTGTAAATGACTCTCAGTTTGTACCCTAAATGTATGGGTTTTATTTCATTTGGAGGGAGATAGCTAAACAGCCCCTGAAGAATCAGATTCCTGAGTCATTTATTCATATAAATAACACTTGCAATGTTTTGGATGATATTTTTTATCAATAACTTGGGTCACTCAATCTTTAAAATTAATTACGTACATAGTTACTTTATTATTTTATCACTACTATGTTTATCTTTTTGTTGCTTCTTTTTCATTGTCACTACCACTTCAAGATTGTGCTATGTCAGACAATCAGTCACGCCAATCTACATTATACCCTGCCTTGGTGTTCTCACCTTCCAATATATTCTAATTATTTTTGGCCCATATCTGTTCTAGTTCTCTATATCATCCTGGCACTTCCAAACTAAGCCTGTTACTATTCCTGAGACAAATCTGTTTAAAGAAAGTAATACATTAGCAGTGCCTTGGGGTCTGCTAAGGGAAACAGTACTGGATGAGCTTTGGACACATGCCTGATCATCATTTGAAACCATTTATCAACCCCATACTCTGTTGATGAAACACCTAATTATTTATGCTTATGAATCAAACCCTAGTCTATTCTCACTTTCCTGATTTTTTTCTCCAAAACTTACTTAGTGAGAGAGGAATTCCATTGTAGACTTCAGTCCATTTCATAAGGGTGATTCACGTTAGCCTCAGCTAATCCCTAAAGTCTTAATATTCTGTACTAATTAATTATCCAGGCTTTGAGTAAAAATAGTATCAGAAAATACATGACATTTTATAATTCCAATATTAACAAAATAATGTAATTTTAAACAAAAGTGATGTTTTTTAATAGATTTGTAGGTGACTGACCTTCAGGTTTCTATTTGTCTCTTTTATTTCACATTGGACAGATTTACCTAGCGAAGGACCTTGGGAAATTCTTCTGGATTGCGCTGCAGTTTGTTTGATAAGACCAAGTGCTCTCTACCTTCAAAACTAAACTCCCAAAGAGATTAGGATTCTCAAAGATCTCAAAGTGCTGGACAGCAGGTTTTCTAACACTCAACTAAATAGCTAGTACCTAAGCCCAAACTGTCCATTTCTTCCCATGAAAGGTCGTTCTCACATTTGTCCTAAAGAAAACAATAGGAGTCAGAGTCCCTCTCCTGGGATAAAAACTCATGGAGTAAAGAGCTCCCTATCATCCAAATGTTCCTTTCCGAAGGTCACTGAAAGTATAGGGGACCTCACTAACTGCTGACTTCCTGCCTTCAAGTTCCAACTTGCGCCTAGTGATGCTTATTGGTGTATCACCAACCTTTTACCACTCTTCAAGGAAAGATGGTAGTATAATTAATAGCTATTTTCGATTCTGCTTTTAGTATATAGTCATGATATAATATAACATAGTTCAAATGGGTACAGAGCCAAAGAGTATCTTAAATCCCCCAAACATTGTAGTTATCAGAAAGATCCAAGAAAACATGACTGATTAATTTCCAGAATTAGGTTTCAGCACCTGTAGTAAGAATTCCTCTTGTGTCCTTGAAAGACCAGGGATCCTTTAGAATGGTAAATACTCTACTTAGAATCTTCCAGGTTCTCAGCTAGACTGCCTAAGATGTTGACCTTCAGATGCTGACCAAAAATATAATAAGGGGTCTACACTGCCCCAGAGTAGATGCCTTTGAAGTTACTTCGCTATTATTTGAACCAGGTAGTTTTTAAAGATATTCTGAAAATCAATTACTCCCGTTGTAGATTGCAAGAAGCCAAGGAGAATATGATTCATTAGGCATTGGCAACCTCCAATGGGATTGCATAACCCAAATGAAGTATTTGGCAGTGAAGTCACCCAAACTAGATCTTAAATGCTCTAACATTCATTGATTATCAAAGTTATATTCGCCTCACTAACTTAATGATCTAATTTCCCCACCCCATCTGAGAGAGTACATTAAAATGAGTAAGTGTGAGAAGACTGAGGAACAACTGAGGCCCCAAATTAAGTATCTAATACCAATACACAGAAGGATTGGCATCTTTGTCAGGAAGATCAATGGACTTATACAAAATTTGTGCATCCTTTTGTATGCATAGGACTTTAGAGCTTAGAGCAGATCTTCTTACTCTCAGAAAAGTAAGCTTCCAGGCACAAGGTTAATAGAGACAGCCCTTTCCTAGAGACTGTTCGTTCCAACTTTAAGAGGACCTTTTGATAGACAGAAACCATCAGGTGTGTCAGTCTGAAGGGCCAGTACAATTGATGGGGTTGTAATAAGTTGTTTAGACTGCATGTTACATGGGTAGGTCTAGTAGTCTAAAGGATATATCTATACAGGACTAGACAAGGGGTTTAGGTTGAATGTATAGAACACATCTTGGACGGTGTCTTCAATTGACAAGAACATGCTTACTTAGCTAGTTTCTATGGCTTCTTTCATAAAATGTCAAATGAATACTGTTCTTGTAGAAGTGCTGATGTTGAGAAAATCATGCATAGTACGTTTCCAGGTTTTTATACGTGGCCTTTTGGGGCACACAACTCTAATTATAAGTCAGGTAATCACCACCTCCAACATTACTGTCATTTCATATATGTTTTTCAAGAAACAAAGAATGAATTCTAGTTCTGCAATCTAGTTGAGGGATTCCTACTTTGAGTTAGCTCGCCAAAGGTAAGCCAGAAGGGTTTCTAACCACAGGAGAGGCTGAAAACTAGGTTGTCACATTTAAAGTGTCTCATGCTTGAGTTATTCTGTAGAGAAGTTTTAGAAAAGGAAATTGGAGGACTATGGGGCTTGCTTAAATTATCCCCAGAACTATCTGGAGTAAAATTACTGGTACTTTAGAGACTGATGAGCTTAAGTCCTTAGTCCTATAAAACTGTGAAGTCCTCTACCTGAAGGGAACTCCAGCAGGACTTAAAATTGGGCTTCCAGAGAAGCCTGTCCAAAGATAAAAGGTACCTGGAATAGTCTACCTTCCATCTTTACATGCATTAGAAGGATTACTTTTACATGGTTTTGAATCAGCAATCATATGTGTGGCAAAGAACTTTCTATTTCATTATGTTCTATCTTAGCGAAACTGCAAATCATCTATTTTGCTCTTAAAATGAAGAAACTGCTCAGGTGTCATGTAGAGGTTCCTTTTGTGATTCTATGGATTCTAGCACTTGATAATCAAGGCAAAGTCCCTGAATCAGTCCTCTGAGTAAATTTGGACTGTGCTGATAATTTCTTCATTCTCTATTCCTTACACATCCAGCAAAAAAAAAGAAAATAGAAAAGAAAAAAAAAGAGCAAATTGAGCCAAATATTCATTGAAAAAAAAAGCCATGTTGCTTTCTAGAAGAGGGTTGCTAGATAAAATAGTTTGGATACATTTATACTAAAAATTTATTCAGTTTATCTAATATTCAAATTTAATCGAGTATCCTGTATGTTCATTTGTAAAATAAATATTTGATGTAGTTCCAGTTATTTATTTTTTCCTTAGTTTCCTTAGCCCTAGGAGATATATCCATAAACATACTGCTATGAGAGATGTCTGAGATTTTGCTGCCTATGGTTTCTTCATAACTTACATGTAAGTCTTTTATCCATTTTGAGTTTATTCTGTGTCTGGTGTAAATTGGTGGTCAGTTTCACTTTTTTGCACATATCTGTCCAATTTTCCCAACACCATTAGAGAGACTATCTTTACTCTGGTGTATGTCCTTGCCTCATTTGTCAAATATTGAGCATAAGAGCTTGGGTCTATTTCTGGGGTCTCTGTTGATCTATATGCCTGTTCTTGTGTCAGTACCGGGCTGTTTTGATTACAGTGGCTTTCTGTATAACTTGATATCTGGTATTGTGATCCTTCCAACTTTGTTCTTCTTTCTCAAGATTGATGTGGCTATTAGAGGTCTTTTTTGGCTCCATATAAATTTTTGGAGATTTGTTTTATATCTGTGAAATATTCTGTCAATATTTTAATAGGGGTTGCACTGAATCTGTAGATTTCTTTGGGTAGTATGGACATTTTAATGATGTTTTTTCCATTGTAATACTGGCTGCATATGGACAAGAATGAGAAGTCGCTGTTGTGTCACAACTTACTGTCTGAGATCCTCCTCTGAAGGCCTTGGAGCTTGTTTGTGAGCCTTCTAAACATAAGGGGTTGACCTAGCTGGTTTGGCTCAGTATATAAGCATTGGCCTGTGAACTGAAGGGTCCTGGGTTTGATTCTGGTCAAGGGCACATGCCCAGGTTGCAGGCTTCTCAGTAGGGGGCATGCAGGAGGCAGCCGATCAATGATTCTCTCTCATCATTGATGTTGCTGTCTCTCTTTCCCTCTCCCTTCCTCTCTGAAATCAATTTTTAAAAAAATAAAAGTGGGTGGCAGACTCAGGATTTTGCTTCACTTTACCTTTTAGATTTAGTGTATGGAGACAAAGAATGATTCAACCTCAGCTCAGACAAAAGGTCAAGTAAGACATTAAAAGAAGAGCCCAACAAGAAAAAGGGGGATAGAGGGAAAGCAATTAAACCCCAATTATACAGAATAAATGGTTAAAGAATAACATGTTACCATTCTTTGCTAGAGTTTATTTTGTTGGGCATGTGTGTGGATAGACAATAGAAAGAATAAGAAAGGAACCAACACTTATTTAAATGTTTACCAAGAGCCAGGCATTCTGCTATATGATTTGCATGAATTATTTTATTCCATTCTAACAACACTTTGGGGAACAGGTAGAATCATTATGCTCTTTCTGTTGATGAGGACTTTGGGACTGCAGATTTAAGTACACAATGCAAATAGCCAAGCTTAGGTTCACATTTCCCTCATCAGTCCACTAAGTCTATGACCACTCCACTACCACAAACTGAATAAACTCAGTATCAACATTTTCACTGTACATTTTCTTCTGACATTCTTTAATTAGGCAACTTTAATTCACTAACTAGGGCTCTAGACATTCTGAATCATTACATAATCAAGGCATAATCCTAGGTCACAAAGTATATAGCACTTTCTGAAATATTTTCCCCTCTGAAGGAATCATGAAGCTAAAGAAAAAATAGCACAAAGGGTTTAAAATCGGTTGTAGAGTCAGGCTCAGTGAAATTTAAAGAAAAACAGGAAGATGGGGGGAAAGCAAGCCTCAAACTGGGGCAGTAGATGGGAGCTCTGCTATTGAGAAGAGTTGGAGTGTCACCCTATTCAGACCCTTTTGAAAGATATTTTTCCCTAAGCCTCAGCTCCTGCTTTGTATGAGACATTTGAATAACTCTTTGAACCTATGCATTTCTCAGCAGAACATAGCAAAGACCTAATTAGAAATTTAAATTTCAGAAACACTCGAAAATGTAAAAGAGAGGGGTTTTTTTTTACAAAGTACTGTGCGGTGGCTCCCAGTGCGTCTTGTTATGCCCCTTCCAAGAGGTACCTGCACTGACACCCACGCTGGAATGGATTATTTGAAAACATCCAGAAATGGCTGGACAAGTGAGAATGAGTAGAGAGAAAACTTGTATGTCAATTCTCAATTGTTCAATGCCCCTGTATGTATTCAGTCACCTTTATCAAATCAACTGACATTAATCTCGGCACATCCAGGAGAAAGCAGAATGTTTGTCAGCATTTTCTATTGAAGGTCCACTATGTTCAGAATATTGCAGTGAACTGTAAAGAATACTTTGCACAAAGACAGATTGCTAGACTTTAAGTATCTTTCAGTGAAATGGAAAACCAAAATAACACAAATGTGGTTATTACTATGAGCAATGAGTGCACACATTTTGTTATCATCGAAATGTACCAATGATGGCATCTCAATTTTATCTGTGCCATGAACACAAACCCTTGGTTCTATGCTAATCATTTCAGACATGCCATTGCTGTGGATAGCACACATTTTGTTTTAGTTACTCATTTGGCTGTCTTTCTTCCACAAACACTATAAGTTTCAAAAACAAAGAGGCCATTATTTCTACCTGTTAATATATGGTGTTTTACATATTTTAGGTATTCAATAACTATTTTTGAATAAATGACTAAAATAAATAAAATGTTTTCAGAGTCACTCATTAGACATGTTCACACTCACCACAAATTTTGCCCTTTTTAAAACAAAACATTTAAAAAATGTATTAGCTTCATTTGGCTGACAGAGTTTCTTGCATAATAAAGATATTAAATGATGACTTCTCATAGGAAAAAACTATAAAATGAGGGTGACTCGGAGAATTCCCAAATCCACATTTATTCATCAAAAGCCCCTTTTTTGACACCACTTCAGGATCACATCCCTTTCAATGGTTCTTCATATGTGAATTAAGCAGCTGTGCAAAGGGCTAGAAATAGAGTAGCACCTCAATCTCAAGGAATTTATAGTCTGGAAGTAGAGAAAGTAACAAATAAAAATGTAACCATAGTTGAATGCTAAAGTAAAGCAGAGCTGAGTCAAGAAATCCCAATCTAGTCCCAAATAGGAATTAAAATATGCAAGGCCAAATTCTAGACCTTGCTATTAACTGCCTTCATTCCAACAGGCAATTGCACCATTTCTTCAAGGCAGACTGTTAGGTACTCAGACTGAAATAATTCTCTAACTAATTTGATGAGTTGGTTTCTGCTAAAACATAAAAACAGTTAAGCAATATATCTCAAAGAGTAGTCAATCTAAGGTAAAAGTTAAGGTTTATATTCAACAGTCTATGGCACAGTCAACCACAATTAATACAGTTGAAGCCTGGGAATCTGAATTTTAACAAGTTCTTCAAATAGGTTTTATGCACACTAAGGTTACAGCCACTATCTTACGCTGACCTTGTTTACTTAAAAACCACCTCTGAGTTACATACCTGCTTGTTAGAGTTGACATTCTTTTGTCCTGAATTCAACTCAAATATGGATTGTCAATTAATTATTTTTAACAAGGTTTCACATAACCTCAATAGAAAATCATGAGGTAGAAGTCATGAGAGGCACTTGGGATGATGCACTAGAGAGAATTCAGTCCCTTTCATCACAAAAAAAAATAATGTTAGCATAAATAATTCCTTTAGACAGAAATTACTTTTCAAGAAAAAAAAATACCCATGAACTCTATTTGGCAGAAACAGTCTTTGAGGTTTTCAGTAAATCCCAAACTAACCTTAAATATTTTGATCTTACATTTTACAGCCTTTAGGCGAACTGACATAAATTAGGACACAATACAATAAGCAACAAGAGTGATCATATGCAGCAGTGCTTTTAACGGCACAACAACAGGACTTGGAGAAATGTAGACCATGAAAACAGAAAATAGAAGCTGTTATAACCTTTTTAATTTCAAAGTAGTTTTAAGACTAAGAAAAATTATCTGATATGAGGAGGAAGATCACATAATTATAGAGGGATCAATTCTTTGAGAATATGAAACAATTCTAAAGGTACAGGAAGCTAACAAAAGAACTTCAAAATATATCAGATGAAGACTGATAGAGATGAAAAGAGAAAATTAAAAATCCACAATTGTAATTGGAAACTTCAACACTCTTATCTCAGTAATAGACAGAAAAATTAATCAGGAAAATTTTAAGTATATAAATAACTTGAATATCACTATAAACCACCCAGTCCTAATGGAAATTTATAAAATAATTCACCAAACAATAGCAGAACACAAATTTTTCTCAAGTGCACATGTGACATTTAAAAAAATACCATATCCTGGTCCATATATTTAGTTTTAAAAAACTTAAAAAGTAGGAATAAAAACAAAGAATATTTTCAGACCATAAGGGGAACATCAAATGATCATTTCATCACTACTTTTTTCCCCTCTGAAGAGAACATATTTATTTTTTCATATGTGTGACACACTGCCAAGACTCATCTTATTTTAAATCGAAAAACTATCTCAAGAATCATAACTGTTTTGTTGAGCATTATGCAATAACAATGTCTCTCATTTCATAACAATCATTTGGTGACCATGAAGTATATATCATGGTGTCTATAAATAATCTATTTACAAATCTTTGGAAGAACTCTTTTTCTACCTCAACACGCACCCACTTTTACTAGTATACTTTTACAAAAAAAAATGTTAACAGCTATCTAAACTAATAAAAGTGTAATACTGAAATTGACCGTTTCTTCGGGACGCCTAAGCCATGCCCACCAGCCAATCAGAGCGACTGTATGCAAATTAAACCAGTCAAGATGGAGGCTGGCAGGGCAGCTCTGCACTGGGAGCCTCCGAGGCTGGCACAGCTGTGCCAGGTGTGTCAGCTCAGTGGGAGGGGGGGGCCCGGCCCGGAGCCTCCTCAGGGTGTCCAGGAGCGCCCGTGCCGGGTCCACTGCCTGGTTCCGCCCTCCGGGGGGCTCCACCAGGCATGCAGGAGAGTAGGGGCCTCCACGGGGCTTGCAGGAGTAGCCATCCTGGGTCCGCTGTCTGGCTCTGCCCCCCAGGAGCCTCCAAGGGGCATCCAGGAGCAGCTGTCCTGGGTCTGCTGCCTGGCTCCACCCCTCGGGGGCCTCCTGGGCATCCAGGAGCACCCATCCTGGGTCCGCTGCCTGGCTCCGCCCCCATGGGGGCCTCTGCGGGACATGCAGGAGCACCTGTCCTGGGTCCGCTGCCTGGCTCTGCCCCGGGGGCCTCCTCGGGGGCATGTGGGAGCACCCATCCAGGGTCCACTGCCTTCGCCATCCCCTTGGGGCCTCCACAGGGCATGTGGGAGTGTCTGCTGCACAGTGCAGAGCATCCGAAGCCAGTCTGCTGCCCGGCTCCACCCTGGGTGTGTTCGCTCAACAGCAGGGTCCCACCCAGGGATCCTGCATGAGCGTCCGCTCCTGGCTTGCCACCCAGCTCTGCGCCAGGTGTGTCCCCCCAGCGGTGGGGGCCCACCAGGCGTATGCGATCGTGGGCCCTCCGGTGGGAAACGTCCACGCCTGCACTCACCAGCCCTCCCACCCCCCAGTGCACAAACCCTGAAGGGGCTGTGGGCAGCCTGAAAACGGCCCTCAGCCTCTCACCCAGGCTGGCCAGGCACGCTAGCAGGTGGACATCCCCCACTCTCCCGGGCTGAGGGACTCCCACCCTGGAGTGCACAAATTTTTGTGCACCAGGCCCCTAGTATTTATATATGAAAAAAGGTGGCATTGCAAATTCATGTAAAAAGATAGATTTTTTCAATAAAAGATGTTAGGGCCACTAGTTTGCCAATTTGATTGCTTTGATGCATCTTTCTTTCACAAGTATTTTACTCTAATTATTATTATTCCAATCCTATTCTTTTCCCCTTGATAATGATTCTACCTCATCATTTCAACAGTATAAATTCTCAGTGACTCAAAGATTTAAGTATATGGAATGAATCTCCATAAAATTATTAAAGGAAATCATAAAAAAAAATTTAAAATAAACTAGAGGAAATACTGTTCACTAAACACATATTTGTTTTAAAAGTAATTTCTTTAAAAGATGTAATGAATGGCAAAATCCTATAGGAATAATATCAAAAGACAAGCAAATTTTTAAAAAATAATGGCAACTAATACCATAAACAATGTACAAATCTCCAAATCTTTCCAAAAAAATTCTTGAAAAAATGAGCAAGTATATAAACTAATAATTTCTCAAAATGAAAATATGAATAAGTATGTCCTATATAATAAAAGGGTAATATGCAAATCGACCCTAACAGCAGAAGGACTGGGAATGACTGGTCACTATGACACACACTGACCACCAGGGGGCAGACACTCAATGCAAGAGGTGCCCCTGGTGGTCAGTGCGCTCGCACAGGGGGAGCTCTGCTTAGCCACAAGCCAGGCTGACGACTGCCAGTATAGCAGTGGTGGTGGGAGCCTCTCCTGCCTCTTTAGTAGTGCTAAGAATGTCTGACTGCAGCTTAGGCCTCCTCCCCGCTGGCAAGTGGACATCCCCCAAGGGCTCCTGGGCTGCCAGAGGGATGTCTGACTGCCAGCTTAGGCCTGATCCCCCAGGGAATGGGCCTAAGCCAGCAGGTGGACATCCCCCGAGGGCTCCCAGACTGTGAGAGGGCATAGGCAGGGCTGAGGGAGCCCCTCCCCCCCCCCCGAGTGCACAAATTTTTATGCACCGGGCCTCTAGTAAACTAATAATTTCTCAAAATGAAAATATGAATAATTCTTAAACATGAAAATATTCTCAATCATAATAAGAGAAATAAAAATCAAAAGCATATTGAAAATATCTTCTTTTTCCCCCTCAACAGATTGGTAAAGATTCAAAAAATTGAAAACACTGTGTTGATAAAACATGGTGTAAAGAAATGGGTGTTCTCATATATTGCTAGCAGAAATGTGTATGACAGTATAATTTAAAATTTGGAAGCATCTATCAAAATTACAAATGCACATAATTTCTATTTTAAGGTATACTTGCACATAGACACAACTGTAGTACAAAGCTATTAGTTGCAACATTGTTTATGATAGCAAAATTAGCAAACCAAATGTTCTTCTAGTTTGTAAACATCCTATGTGAAAATGGATTGTTTTCAAAGTCATAAAAAAATGCAGTAACTGTTTTGAGATACACAAACACGACTTTTTTATTCTGAACCACAGTTTACATTCAATACAATTCTGCACCAGTATCAGATGTACAGCAAAGTGGCCAGAAACCATGAACTCTACAGTTGAACATTATGAAATGTTATACAGAGTGGTTACCCTGCTGACCCAAGCACCCACCTGGCACCATACCCAGTTATCTCTACATTAGAGGCCTGGTATAGAAAATTTGTGCACGGGGGAGGGGGGGAAGGGGGGGTAGGGTCCCTGAACAGGCCTGCACCCTCTCACAATTGGGACCGCTGGCTCCTAACTGCTCGCTTGCCTGCCTGCATGCCTGATTACCCCTAACCACTCTGCCTGCCTGCCTGATGGCCCCTAACTGCTCGCCTGCCTGCCTGATCACCTCTAACAGCCTCTGCCTCAGCCCCCACAGCTTAGTCTGAAATGATGCCTGGAAGGTCATTCAGCTGTCCAGTCTAATTAGCATATTACACTTTCATTATTATAGATTATTAATAATACTAGAGGCCCAGTGCACAAAATCCATGCAGGGTGGGGAGGTCCCCTCAGCCCAACCTGCACCCTCTCCAATCCCAGACCTCTTGGGGGATGTCTGACTGCCGGGCCTAACCAGCAGTTGGACATCCCTCTCACAATCCTGGACCGCTGGCTCCTAATGACTTGCCTGCCTGCCTGGTTGCCCCTAACTCCCCCACCCCCGCCAGCCTAAACGCCCCTCACTGCCTCTGTGTGCTGGCCTGATCGTTCCTAACTGCTCCCCCTTGCTGGCCGGGTTGCCTCCAACTGCCCACCCCCCTCCCCCCCACCACCAGCCTGCTGTTCAGTCATTTGGTCATCCCTCACCCTTCTGCCAGCCTGGTCATAGGCAGCCATCTTATGAGGGTTAATTTGCATATTACCTCTTTATTATATAGGATTCTCCATGCTGTAATCTGCATCTCTGGCTATTCTGCAACTACCTATTTGTACTACTTCATCCTGTCACCTTTTTCACCCA
Organism: Murina feae; assembly: GCA_004026665.1. Taxonomy (NCBI): domain Eukaryota; kingdom Metazoa; phylum Chordata; class Mammalia; order Chiroptera; family Vespertilionidae; genus Murina; species Murina feae. Next base: position 6,274 of record PVJC01029717.1, on the reverse strand, counting down.
CCCCCCAAAATCCCTTCCCTCTGACAATTGCCAGTCTGTTCTCTGTATCTACAAGTCTGTTTTGTTTATTTTGTGCATTACATTCCATATATATGTAAAATTATATGGTTTATTTTAGCCTATGTCAATCTCCTAAATTATCTTTTACATACTGTCTCCAGACTAATAACTATTATGATGAAAATTTTAAGCTCTTCATTATGAATTGAAATACTGAAAAATACTTTTAGCAAATGAGATTTAAAAGTCTTTTTTTTTTTTCAATAAAATATGAGTGGAAACTCTAGTTATCTAGAAATTTCTGATTTCCATTAGCGATATAGAGTGGCAAATGATACACACACACAAAACAATATTAGAGAATTCCATTACAAATAAATATCTACACATTTTCAATTTTTATACCTTTATAGTACTATAGAATGAGAAATCTGCTTCAGAGTATAAATAAAATATATATAAAATATATTTTTTCCAAATGCAAAAAAAAATATTTACTAATGATTGATATTAAGCAACAGAAAATAAGCATTAGTTGAAGAAAACTTTCAACAATGACTGAGTCACAAAGGAAATTCAACTCATCTTTTATCAAAGATCCAAATAATTAGAAAACTGTTCAAAAGGTATTCTATTTAACCAAGTTTTTCATGCTGCAATTTAGTTACAAAAAAATATTTTTTTGTTATAAATGCACTACATTTTCCAAACATTCTATTTCCTAACAGATCATCTTTTTAGTAATGCCCACTATTGGTTATTTTGGTTGTCATTCTTTATTGACACTTGAAGGAAGATGTGAGTTTAGTAACCAACCTTAGAAAAAATTTTGAAAATTTTCAAATTGTCCATGGTTTCTAATTCATATTGCATTAATTAATCTGCTCAGGCAACTATAACAAAATATCACAGTCTGGGTTGCTAAAACAAGAGAAGTTTATTTTCAGAGTTCTGGAGGCTGAGAAAACTGAGATCAAAGTGCTGGCCAATTTGGTTCCTAGTGAGAGCTCTCTTCCTGGCTTGTAGAGTGTCCAATCTGGTTGTGTCCTCACAGAGAGCTCTAGCTCTGGTCTCATCCTCTTGTTCTATTATTTATAGCTATAATTTTTCTAATTCTAATTCCATTATGTATGTTCCACCATCACAGCCTCATCTAAACTTAATTTCCTCCTGAAAGCCCACCTCCTAATATCATCATAACGGATGAACTTTGGGAAGACATAAACCCATAACACATACTTTTATGTTTAATATGGAGTCAACACAGAATCTTAACCACATTTCTACAAATCATCTCACCATAACAACTCTGCACAAATTTACTGAATATTTTTTAATGTTCTCATATACTAGTATTCATGGGTTTCACCTGGGGAGCCTGTGCAACATAAAATGAGATCTAATCCAAACATATAAATATAGATGTAAATTATGGAAAAAAACTTGATTGCTATCATATTAGTTATTAGTCTTGAGAGAGTATGTAAAAGAGAATTTAGAAGACTGACGTAGGCTAAAATAAACCATATGGTTTCTCTATAAATTCTAACTCTGGTAGAAAAGAAAAAGAAAAAACTCTCCCTATGTAACTTATGAGGATATTAGAAAGTTAGGGAAAAAACTCACCATTTATATCAAACTCCTTTGCAAATTCATAACTGTTTCTTGATTATTATATATCCGTGATCTCTGTTAGAAATCTAATGCAATCATCAAGTTATATTCATCAAATATTAATAGTTCACTATAAGCATACCTTTTTTTATAAAAGTCAGGAATGTATGATTTTGGAAAGAGAATTCATTATCAGCATGAGAGGGGACTCTTACAAAAGTAATGACAATTAAATATCCAGTAAGAGTTTTTTGGTAACATTCTGCTTATGTGTTCTTATACTGCCTCATGCTGTCTGTTGCCACATGTAAGAAATACTAAAGAACAACGAAATGTATAGAGAAGAACAACAATAAACCATTCCATTATTTATAAGTGAAGAAAGGTGCAAAAGGTCAGAACTCCTCATTCTGAAAGACTGAAGTTGAAATATTATAAAGAATACACAGATAAGGTAAACATGGATATTTACTAAATCATAGATGCCTAGAAAGTAAATCTGGTAAGTAATATCTTCTTTGAAAATACATTACTGTTTCACAGATGAAGCAAAGCAGCCAAAAACTACAAGAAAAATTTAGGTGAGTTAAGCGTTCTAGATCAGCATTAAATTACAAAGGAAAGTTAAATTGTATTTAGGTCCCTCTTCTATGGCATTTGACATCATGCAAGATAATTATACAGCCTCAGAGGTAGCACTTTCAAAGTAAAAAAATCATGAATGTACTACCTATATGTCTTACATTGAAAATAATCTAGGTAATGTATATTTTTATTATTATAAAATATAATAGCATATGTAATCTAATATATCTCAGACAGAAAAAATATATAAAATGCAAAAAAATGCAGAAAATCACTAAAGTTGTGATTAGCACTCCTCATTACATGAAGAGTATAGACGGAATATGATCATAGAAGCAAAAAAAAAAAAACACACCTGTTAGTTGTTCTCTGTTTTATCAGGAAGATTTGACTTGTACCATACAAGACTACCTCTAACTCTCTATCAGACCCCATTAGACATGCATCAAAGCATATCTTAATCCATTAATTCTGGATAGAGTAAAAGTATGGACTATTTTGTGATTGCACAAACATGTCTTGATGCCTTTTTGGTACTCATAGCTCTTTCAAGTGTGTGGTAAACTGGAGATGGTCAGTCATTATTAAAACCTGAATCACTGGCAGCTTTCCTTTTATTCATCTGTCACAGTTAGAAAAAATAGTAATGTGCTCAAATTTCCTTCTGTAGCTTATCCCAAGTCCTAAGAATTCTGAATGACATTTGGCCCAGTCCCAGAAATTTTATTCTACATTGATTTCTGCCTTTCCTGGAGCCTCTTTCTTTCTTTTTTAATTCAAAATCTGTTCCCAAAATAATCACAAGATCAATCACTAAAATCAATGCCAATGTCCCTGAACCATCTTTGAATCAGATTCTTTGAGCATTTAATGCCTTTTTAAACATCAACTGGTTAAAATTTTAAGCTTTATTTTGAGACCATTTTCTTATTTTAACTCCTTTGAATCTTTGATTTTATAAATAGTGTCCTTATTATGGTCTGCTTCTGGCTTTCCTCACAGACACTGTGGAGAGTCTCAGAGAAGAGCAGCCTATTTTTTGAGCTCTCTTGAGGAAGCTTGTTCCCTATCCCTCTCTCCCTGAGTTTGTTCAGGCTGATATTTTGATGTCTCTGTCGATTAACCCTGGCCTTTCAACCACTGAGCTTGTTTCTTGTTTACTGCCTTCCTTGTTACAGCTCTCGGCTTTCTTCTTCAGTCTGTGTGTCAGTAGAATCGCTGGCAACTTGCCGTGTTGTTTCTTGCCCTTCTTCTCCACAGATTACTTTTCACCAATTTGTCTTTTCAAAGACAGCCTGTTAGCAGTTCAAGGTGTGGATTTTATCTCTGGTCTTATAGACTGTTCATTTTAATTGTGAGTAAGAGGTAGCAAGGCTGACACATAAAAGTAAGTGACCACCTACACTGTGTCATTGAAAAGGCACAGGGTGCCTGAAATTCCAGATAAGAGATTCATTTCTCTGATTTCAAAAATATTAATATTTTAGGAAAGCTTGATCAAATTGCAAATATTCTCTTCTGCTTACCCTTATGTTTATCTGCATGCACTCCTGTGCTGCTTATATACCATATCTTACCTTGTACTGTATACTATAATTAACTAGAGGCTCAGTGCACAAAAATTTGTGCACTTAGGGGGGGGTCCCTCAGCCCGGCCTGTGCCCTCTCACAGTCTGGGACCCCTCGGGGAATGTCCACCTGCTGACATGCCTGGCCAGCCTGGGTGAGGGGCAGAGGGTCATTTCAAGCTGCCCACAGCTCCTTCAGGATTCGGGTCCCTACTGGGGTGCCTGGCTTGAAGCAGTCATCTGGGATTTATTTAACTTCTGTAATTGAAACTTTGTTGCCTTTGGTTGCCCCTGGCAACCCAAGGTCCCAGCCTGGCAGGTATCTGGGGCTTATCTTCTATAATTGAAACTTTGTAGCCTTGAGTAGAGCCCAGGGTCCACAGGGCCCTGGCTTCCTCCATTGCCCTGGGCAACTCCAGCTCCATCGCTGCCGCCATCTTAGATGAGTTAATTTGCATATTTGCTTGTGATTGGTTGGTGGGCATGGCTTGTGGGCATGGCTTATGGGTGAGGGTCAATTTGCATATTACTCTTTTATTAGATTAGAATTAGATTAGATGTTTCTGTGCCCCCATGAGACCATAAGCCATTTGCATAGGAATGGTGTTCCAGTCCTTATATCTTAGGATCTAGGATAGTACACGGTGACAATAGTTCTAAATACCTATAGGAGATTGAGTCAACAAATATATAGTTGGAGAAGTCAGAAACTTATACTTCTAATGCATTCGTTTTAACTGTAATACTAATTAGTAACAATTAGGTTTTGAGTCACTTAATGCAACAGAAAACCCAAATAACAATGGTGTAAACACAACATGGTAAATTTTTCTCATGTAATAAGAAGTCCAAAGGAAGGAAATTACTGGTATCCATTTGGAAAGTTCAAGATGTCATGGCTAACCTCTCAGTAATAATCCTACCTTTTAATGTTAAAGATAGCTGCGCCAGTTCTAGTCACCATGTGTAAATTTCAGGTATGAAGAAGAAAGGGCCAAAAAAAAAATAAGGCAATATGTATATCAAGAAAGCAAAACCTCTCCAGAAATTCCATCATATTTCTGTTCATATTTCACTGGACAGAATTATGACAGATTTTGTCTCCCATAGCAACAAGGATGAGAAAATATGGGGCCTGTATCGTATATTCTCATTCTCTCTATTTCTATCTCTCTCTCTGTTACTGTCTCTCTCTCCCTCTCTCTCTTTGCCTGCAGCAATATATGGACTTCTCAAACAAGGAGAGGAGAATGAATATTAAGTGAACCACAATAAATCTCTGTCATGGAGGGGTACTGAGTATATGAATTCTGGGAGAGTCAATGTAAATTTAAATGTAAGATAGTCAATGTAAATGAGAGAACATATGCTGTCAGCTAATGGTTGCCTCACTGTCCTGCCCAATAATGACTGACAGGAATGAACCATTTGGATCTATGAGCTTTAAAGTCTAATGGACAGATTAACTTCACGGGAATTCTAATTCCATTCATTCTCTTCAAGAGCTTCATAAATAAAGTTTTCCCAAGCATTTTCTATACATCCGGCAATACATAGAGTAATATATAGAATAAATAATACTTGCCATCAAATTGCCCACATTAAACTGAACTTTGCAATAACAGAGCTGAACATAGGGCTTGCATTGGTCCACTGAAGAGGCACTAACTCAGCCTGTGTGTGTGCTTTGTACAGTGGGAGTTTAGTAGGGAAAGAATTGCCCTAGAAGGAGAAAATGGAGCTCCCCAAATGAAGTGCACAAGGGTGTTAGTGGCACAGAGCATTAATTGATAAAGGCATGGGAAGGAAAAGAAAGTAAAAAGTATTCTGCGATTTATAATTTTTTCAGTGATGCAAAGTACAGAATCCAAAGGGTGAGGATAATGGTAGTGAGCCAAATTAGGAGAGGTAGTGTCAATGCTTTAGGAAAACTATATATTTAAGACTCGCTTTAGGAAAATTTACTGGATATAGGTAACACTGGAGAGAGAATATAATTAAAGGACTATTCCAACTGTTCAGGTGAGGAATATGAGGGCCTAACCCAAAATGATATCAGGAACTGATTCCACAGACATTAAACAAGTCTAAGTTAAAGAGCACATTCAAGAAATGTGTGTGTGCGCACACACATGTGCATGTGCACGCGTATGGGAATGGGAAAAAAGTGTAGAGGTGGGGCTAAAATGAAGGTAGAAAACTAAAATGACTGCCATTTTTTCACTCATTCATTGATTCAATGATGACTTAGCCAACCTTTCTAAGGACAGTGTGAGTTTGGGGTAATGTGCTACCCAAGTAAGATATAATCTATACTAATAAAAGGGTAATATGCTAATTAGACTGGGAGACTTTCCATGAGACCTTCTGGATGTTCTGGACAAAGCCATGGTGGCGGGGCTGAGGTAGAGACGGTTAGAGGCCAAGAGGGAAGGGCAGTTGTGGGTGATCAGGCTGGTGGGGGGTGGGGCCATTGGGGGTAAGCAGACCAGCAGGGGGGCCAGTTG
>PVJC01029716.1:0-21676 GCA_004026665.1 Murina feae | reverse complement strand
GGCTGGGTGCTGCCTGCCTCCCAAGCTTGCCTACTGCCCATCTTCCTCCAGCCACCAGAAAGCAGGGAAAACCCCGCCTTGTGGTCAGGCCAGCCTTTTCCTGCTCCCTGATCCCCGGAAGGGACCTGGGAAGCCGCCAAGCAGGCCGCCAACTCTTTCCCACTCACCCGTCCCCTGCTGCCTTCCTTTCCCACTTCCCTGGGCCGCCAAGGGGTTTGGGGAGCTGCCGAGCAGGACCCCGGCCCCTGCAGCCTTGCTTTCCCGCTCCCCGGTGTCCCGCAAAGGGCCTGGGAAGCCCACCAAGCAGGCTGAGACCCCCCCGCCGCCTCTTTCCCGCTCCCCGTCCCACCACCTTGCTTTCCCACTTCCTGGTGCCCTGTAAGGGGCCTGGGAAGCCCTCCAAGCAGGCCACTGACCCCCTGCTGCCTCTTTCCCACTCTCCGATGCCCCTCCAAGGGCCTGGAGAGCTGCCAAGCAGGCCGCCGACCTCCTGCCACCTCTTTCCCGCTCCCCAATGCCCCTCCAAGGGCCTGGACAGCTGCCAAGCAGGCCACCGACCTCCTGCCACCTACTACCTGCTCCCTTATGCCCCGCAAAGGGCCTGGGAAGCCCACCAAGCAGGCTGCCGACCCCCTGCCACCTTTTACCTGCTTCGCGGTGCCCTCCAACCCTGCCGCCTGTTTCCCACTCACGGGTCCTGGGTCCTATGCTGTCCCGCCCTGCAGCCGCTCTGTGCACTCGGGAGGTCCCTCAGCCTGGCCTGTGCCCTCTCGCAGTCTGGGACCCCTCGGGGGATGCCCACCTGCTGGCGTGCCTGACCAGCCTGTGTGAGGGGCTTTAAGGCTGCCCACAGCTCCCATTGACCCAACGTCCCAGCAAGGCTGGCTGGACGCAGGTTCTGGAGTTTTTTCTCCTATAATTGATATGTTCCTTGAAAGCCTGGGGTTATTTTCTATAATTGATACACTGTTCCGTTAAGGCGGCCTTCTAACTAACGAAGCCTCCTCTTTGCTTCACCTCGCAGCGTCTATAATGAAACAATTGTTACTTTTACTGGTGAGGCCCGGGCTGCTCTTTCCTTCAGCTCCCGAGGATTCTATGATCGTTATATTGTTTCAAATGTTTCAAATCTGTGTTTCGCTAGAGGCAGTTTAAGTGGAGCGAGAGCAGCTTCACTTTCGCTCCTGCTGCAATGGAAAGGGCTGTTTAATCAGGTCCATGAGTGGCAGCCACCATGTTGGCTGGGCTAATTTGCATACAGCCGCTCTGATTGGCTGGTGGGCGTGGCTTACCCTGTCTCAGAGAAACGGTTAATTTTAATATTTCGCTTTTATAGAGTAGATGCCTAAGTGACTGTGTTAGGACTGAATGACTGGAACAACCAGAACAGAATAACCAGTTGACCAATTGCTATGATGCACACTGACGACTAGGAGGCAGACAGTCAATGTAGGTGGTCAGTGCACTCCCACAGCCAAACTCTCAGTCCCTCCCCCAGGCCCTGATCTGGGGGTGTGGGGGGGCTGGCAGGCCAATCTTCCGGGGCCCCTCCCCCACTCCCTGAGCCAGCCAACCTCCCACGATCCCTCCCGCCCCCCGCCAGCCACCCTCTCCCCCACCCCCCATAGGCCTTGATTGCCAGACAGGTCGGACAGGTCAAGGGACCCCACCCTTGCATGAATTCATGCACTGGGCCTCTAATATATATCCAAAAAGCAACAAAGAATAAGTAGAAACATAAATAGATCTGTGTCTATTTTCAAAATTAGTTTCAAAAAGATGGTTTGTTCATTTAATCCTTTATTTGTTCTGATGGGAAATATTAATTGAATACCTGTTCTAATAACTGAGAATACAAGGATAAATAGGAAGTAGTATCCACCTACCTTCAGAGAAGAAAAACAGACAAGAAACAAATGGATATATAATAAAGTATTGGCTAGTAACTAGTTCCACATTAAGGTTTAGCACCAATGAGGTTTATCAGGGAGGTCTTTTGACCTTCCGAACAAATGTGTGTTTTTTTTTCATATTATACACTAAATAGACTTTCCCAGAAAACAAAAATGCGAAACTACCTTATAGATAGTCCAGATACTAATCTACTGTAGAGTTTGCTTTAATAAAAACCCCAAGCATAAAAAGAGAATGTTATCCAACATTTCTGCGCATCTTAGAACTCAATTTTATGAAGAAATTCACCACCTTCAACAAAAAACAACTTTACTAAAACATAACTAGCACTTCTGAGAGCATAAATACACAGAAAGATGAATGTACACATTCATTCACATAAGCTCAGTTATGCCTGAAGGCAGCTGTATAAAGAAGAGAAGGGCAGGGTTCTCAAAAAGGGATGCTTTTTGGTCTTTGGTACCAGTTAGGGACTAGATAATTCATTCTTGTTTCACTTTTTGTGAAAATCTGCCTTGCCTGCATAACATTCCCCAAATTTAAAATTTTTGCCTCAAGGGATTACTTTAAAAATCAGATTACTTAGGTAAAACTTACCTATGTATACTTTGGTGAGTTTTGACAAATTCACACCTTCCCACTACAATTGCAATTTTTGAGGTGAATCAGAACTTGTAAAAATAAGTTTTAAATCATTAAATGAGGTCAAGTTTTTAAAGCCTCTAAAATTTTTTTTGTTTGCTTACCAAATTTGAAACTATAAATTGGAAGTCATTTAAATCTTTTGAAAACCCAGTCTTGCTTAGTACACAAATAAATCGCATGACCTTCTTTCATGTAACTTGGAATTCACAAAAATTTATGCCATAAGAAAGAATGTTGCAAAGCAGAGAAGCAACATATGTTTTATTTTACTCGCCCCAGTTTCCTAAATAGATAGTACTTGCCTGGTTACAGATAATGAAAGGGTAAAACAATAATTATCTGCTGTGTGAATACATGAGTGAGTGAATGAATGAATGAATGAAGGAACGAACGAATGAACCAAAAATCCTCTACTAGTTTAAGTAGCATTAGAAACGTTTGGAAGCTAATATTATGGATGTGAGGAGACAAAACAAAAACCAAAACATCATAGTATGTTCTGAGATAAAAACATCAGTCTCTTCCTCCAGAACCATTTCTCTGCATCCCTCCCTGAAAACAAACCCGCTTCTGCTACCAGGTCAGTATTCAGTAGCTACAAGAATCGCTTTTGCTCTCAAATGTGATTTGTTGTGGGAGAGACCCTGGCCATGCAACCTACTATGTTTCCCATCCTTGTTTCTGTCCACAACCGAGAGCTGAGCCTCTCAGCTCCCAGGTGCAGCCTTCTCTCTCAGGCCAGAGTCGGACAGCCTGGTTGGTTTCATTGGCACAGGCGACTCAGGGTAACACTTGCCTTACAACTCTGCAGTTCTACCAGAGGGTCTTGCCCTCAAGTTACTGCCCATTTGTTCCAGGAACTTGGTCCCTCAGGACTAAGGACTCTAGTTCCTCTCATTCTGTGACCCTTATTCTTCTCCATCTCCCTTCCCTGTGCTGCTGACACCTGCTGTTATTCCTACTTCATAGCTCTTGTTGACCTTCTCCTAACCCCATATACGTATGTAGTGTCGATTTCCATACTCTCTGATCGCCTGGACTTCTTCCAGTAAGGAGCCTGCAGTTGTGTCAACCCATGTTGTCCAGCCACCGTATAGTTTCCAGAATTGGCCTCTTATTGCTTCACTTTCCCCATGACCTACCATGTTAAAGCTATCCCTCAGGGGTCATGTGGTAGTCACAGCTGATTTCATGTGAGGTTAGTAAAGAAAATGGACACATGATCAGTGTAAAATCATCTCGGTCCTCACCGCCTGCCTGACTAATGCTATAGCTGGGGAAGCAGCCTTCGCCCTCAGCAGACCATCTGGTCACCTGCCCCTTGCTCTGTTCCGGGCTGTCCTCTTTAGCACGTCGCATCTCATCCCCTAGCCAGTTGGCAGTGACGTGTGCAGGAGCAGAAGAGGAGGATGGGAGGGTATGGAGAGGAGAAACATAGAAAGAGGAAAACTGCCCGCTTGTCACATAGACCATTGGTCCTCCTCAGGGTCTCAAAAGTCCAACACACTCTTGCTGTCTCGACCATATTATGTGCAAAAAGCACTCACACCTACACACACATGCACACGCAGGGTTTGGACGGGTTTTATGCGAGAGTATGAACTGGAAGCAAACCTCGTCAGAGGTAACGGTTCCTCTGGCATTTTATCATGGAACCTGATTGCTGGTCTTTTAGAAAATGTGGACCTTAATTATCATCATTAGCAGATAAAAGAGATTTTGCATTTCCAAGAAGTATATTGAGTGACAATCTTTTTAAGCTTTATACCATTAAACTAGGAAAGGAGTTTTTGTTTAGAAATAAGCGGAACTGTAAAAACTGAATATTGATGCATGTTTTCTTTATTCTTAAAATGTATATGTTAGCTATTGCTTACTTTTCATGTCTAATAAAACAAGTATGAAAAAAATAAAAAGGTTTCCAGAATGGCCTAGCTCCTTGCTGTCCACATTATACACGAGCCAAGCACCAAAGGAGAACCAAACAGTTGTTCCGCTATCCTCACACCAGTCCTTGCTTCACCAGGGTCCTAGTCACTGCTCCAGATCAGGATTGTCCCTCTGCCTCACAAAACTCCGTCTGGTCACCTCCCTATTTCTAATATCAGGTCAAATATTGCGCAGCATTCTTAGCTGGTTCTGCAACCAGACATCTCAAATTAAGAACAGAATACTTGAAGCTAAACTCGGATAGTTATGCACCGATCCCAGCAATCTAATTATGTAAAAAATATTGAAGCCCTTTAACCGCAAACTCTTATTTAAGTAATGCCTTCTCCTGCCACCTGGTGGCAAAAGTAAAAGGTATATTAATTATTGGTAGCAAGGCTATAAAACAGGCCTCATTGAGCAATCATAAATGCATCTGCCAGATTGCAGGTATCATCTTTTACTTAAGAAATTACAACATTTACAGCTTTGTCTTTGTTTTTAATAGGACAATGCTCTCCTCCGCAGTTGTTTGGAACACTGCTAACTTCAAGCTGAGCACATTAATAATGCCTCATGCTAACAACAGAACCATCAATTTTATATCAACAATCAAGTTAGACATAAAGCCTGATAATAATTCTCCATTCATTTTATATATTCAGCAATTCTAGCATGCCTAAATAGTGTTTTATTAATGATCAGTATATCTGAAGAAAGCTTTCAAAGGGATTGATGTTTTATTATATAACCTGACATTTCTAACATGCCACACTACCTAGAATCTGGCTTCTCACTTCTCCCAAGGCATTATAACCATTGTTATAAAAGAATATTTCAAAATTTAAAAAAATAGCTTGAACTCTGAGCAAGTTTATTTGCATTATTGGTAATTTACTGTATTTCTATACTTGAGTTCTTTCATCATTTAAGGAATTGGAAGTGTTTATATCAGAGAGTCACAAAATTAAAGAATAGGAAGAACTGTCAGACATTGCAAGGTTGCTTTATCTACCCAAAGGATGTTTTCTACTATATCATTAATATGTAGCTATCCAACTCTGTTTAGATACTTTCAATAACAAGAAAACTCCACAGCAGTTGTGGCAACACTCATCCCCAGAGAATCCTGAGAATTCAAATGTATTCCCTGTATATTACCCACATTGGCCTTGGTTAGCTCTCTGGAGCCCAGCAGAATAAATTCATAGTCTGCAATATTTGAAGACAGTTGACATGCTCCAAATACCAACATTTTCTCCTTTAGGATAAACAGACCTAGTTCCTTCAGCTATTTCTCATGGGTCATAACATCAATGTTTATACCAACCTGGTCCTTCTCTTATTTTTTCTTCTAATTTTAAAATATAGGCAATCAAAAGGGACAAAACTCAGATGAATTTTATGATATGTAAATTACATTTTAATAAAATATTAAAATTATTTTGACTAAACTCCAGAGATAGAGATTGTGACAAAAAGAAAGTTGGTGTGGTTATATTATTAGACAAAGTCGACTTTAAGACAAAAAGCACTGTTAATAACAGAATATCAGCACAGGCTGAAAGGGGCTCAGTTGACCTGGAAGGAAGGACAGTTCTAACATATGCTCCAATAACACAGCTTCGAAAACTGCCACAACCATAAGGGCAAATCAACAATTCACAACAAAAGTGGGACACATTTCATATATCTTCAGAACTGATACACCAGGCAGATACAGTCAGATGGACATGGAAGGTTTGAATGACGGAGTTCACAAGTTTGAGCTGGTGAACACAGGAAACACTACACACATCCTTCAGCACATGTGGAATGGATCACCCACGGGTCTATACAGCCAGGCTTGTGATGTTTCAAATAATCCACATTATATACAGCCTATAATCCAGCCACAGCACAATTTCATTAACAATTCAACTTCATGTTTAAAAGTTTAAAAATATGCTTCTTAATTGTCCTGGAGCAACATTTGCGAGAACAAGACCGCCGACTCCAATTAGGTCTTAAGCAGCAAGCGAGGATTTATTGAGCTGGCCAGCTGGCTGCAGTGCCAGCACCCCACCAAAGTGAGGACTGACACTGCAGCAGCAACCAGATGCAGAAGCAAGCTTTTATTCACAGACACAAAAGGTGACACACAAAGTTTGTTGCTCTATTTCTCACAGACTCATAAGTTTTGGCTAGAGTATGACTATTTCCTTATCTCTAGCAGTAGCAGTAAGTCCTACTGAGCTGGAAAGGAGCTGGGGCAAGTTGACCTTTACATTAATCACCTAGGAGTCAAAATATAATTCCTAATGGATTTTATAAAATATTTAGAACTGAAAGGTAACAAAACCACTGTGCACTGAAATTTGTGGGATGCAGCTAAAGCAGCGGACTGATCTCTCATCTCTAAGGGTCATCTGACGATTAAACCAGACCCTAGCGTTCACCTTTAGGTCCTTGCTATGCGAGCCTTTTCCCTTTCAGGTGAGGCAACTTGCTTAAAGGGAGGAGTGCCAGTCTGAGTTTCGGTCCCAACGCCATTACTTATTAGTTCTAAGGCCATGAAGGTGTCTGCTAATCTGTGTGAATTTTATTCTCTTCAACAGTAAAATTGGTATTATAATATTTAATGAAGTACAGGCCATTAGCTACCATGCAGTCAGCTAATATTTCCAGTAAGCGCATCCCATTGTGCTATTCCCTTGCTTAAAATCTTTCAAGGACCCCTCATTGCTCTGAGAATAAAAAATAAAGCTTCTTAGCTTGTCTTTTTTAAAAGGCACCACATGAACTGACCTCCAGCAGCATATATGGTCTTTTCACAAGTCATAATCACCAAAGCTCTCTCATTTAGGCAAATCAGTCTTTTCAGCTCTGATTCTCTCTATGATGCCTAAGACTTTTACCTCTGTGCTCAGTCTTCCAGGGATGCTCTTCACTCTCCATCTCTCTTAACTGTTTCTTATCTTCTCTCCATCAGAAATAAAGTATCATCTCCTGACCTCAGTAAATTCACCTCATAGATGGTTTTGTAGAACCTCGTATTTTCTTCCACTCATCCCAGTTTCAGTTTTACCAGTGATTGTGTAATTATGTGATACGTCTTAGTCAGACAATAGATTTTAAATTGTATAAGGGCAAAGACAACATCTGTTTTTGCACTCAGCTTTACCTTAGTTCCTAGCCCCATACTACAATAGGCAATCAATAAATATTTATGTAAATTGGAGTCCAGGGCAGCCAAAGAAACCAAAAATTAAGTGGCGTAGATTCTGGAAAAAGACAGGCGTAGGACTGTGAGCTCAATACTTGGCAATGGTTTCCCCTCAAGGAGTTTTCGGGTTCTAAGATGCCGAGGGTCAGAAGTTAAGAAGTTAGGGAGAGACACTGAAAAACAGGACAGATTTTTAGTAAGTAACGTGGTGCTGGGAGAAAGAACTGGAGACAGCACCTCAGGCTCTCAATTGAGACATCGGGAATTACTTAAGGGTTTTCCTCTTTCTTGGGGCTTTGCCTCTTGAGTCTACTTTCAGTCCCTTGGAGGAAACTGAAACGGTGAAAAGTGGCTTAGAATACAATTCAAAGTTAAAAATCTGCCTCTTCTCCTCTCTCACTTCAGTACCTTGTCCCTTAGCACATGAGACCATCAAGTCTTTGTCATAAGGTATATTGTCACACACCCATTTATTACTATCTCATTACGTTATAGTAGGATCACCTTAAATGATTGACTCTCAGGAGATGGGAAAGGTATTCTGCCTGGGATCTATAATTTTTTTCCAATATATAATTTTTCATAGTCCAAGATACCTTATTTTTTCTATGTAGTTATTATTATAGGTGATGACTAATTGTGATCTATTTTCTTACTTGTAGTGTATCTACTTTTTCTGGAATTATCTAGCTTACTAAAATTTTCTATTTATTTGTTTCTATGCAGATATTACACAGCTAAATCTACTTTATAGACCTATATTTCATGCTGAAAAAAAGATTCCTATGTATTAGTACACAGAAGTATAATCTATTTGAGGCAAAAGAATGCCAATTCTTATAAAATAGCTGCCCAGAACTCTTTCATCTTCTTGTAGAGTAATTTCAGTTTCTGTTGTACTAGCTTTTAAAAATTTGTAATTCTAAAACAATTATTCTGAATAGTGGAGAGAAAATGGAAATAGCTATGATTTGAGGGTTTTCTTCTGTTTCTGCATTGTTAGTCCACTTTTTCTGGAAGTGATAAGCAGTGAAAGATAAGAGAGAGAAGAGAGAGAAAGAAATAGAGATTCTGAATAATTCACCAAATGAGAACCATACAAATTAAACTCTGAATAATTACAGGCAGCTTATATACTTTATTCCTCTTAACACCTTTGCTATTTTTATAAAATCATTAGTGTTCTTAAGATTATTCCTCTTAGAGAATCAGATGTTGGTTCTTTTACCTATTATTAAAAGTATTCATCACTGTCTTTTTGTCTCCAAAATTAAGGCAGGTTCTTGTTTTAACTTTTCTCAAAAGAAACTGTTCTTTTTCACACTGGAAAAATATAATAGTTGGCTATCTTGGAAAACTACTGAATTATATAATCAAAACATGATAATAGATGAAGTCCAAGCTCATATATGTAAGATGACATAAATCATGTAGAAGCATTTTTTTAGTAAAAATTTTGGTCTCTTAGAAATTATATAGCTCAGATGAGGGCTGCTCATAGGCAAATGGTTGGGAAGGTTGATGAGTGTCTAATACCTTTGCACTTCCCCTTTTGTCTGATTGACCTCTTACTTTCCTGATCTGTGTCTATTCATTACTGGAAACCAATCAGAGGTATGCCAAGATCTAAATCATTCCTCCTTTATCACCTCTCTTCAACAAGTCCATTTCCTCAAAATCATTGCAAGATAAAAGCAACTATATGGAAAGAGGAGTGGGGAGATAACTCAAGCTTTTCCTTACAGTACGAGAACAATGCAAACCAAAAAATATTATCTTTTCTCATGCTATTTTCAATCATTATTTGTATATTGATAGCTTGAAAATATGAGAGGTAATTTGCTACACATGACACAATGTTTAAGTAAATACCTATATTTTGCATGGAATTTCTAGCAACATGACTTGGAATTTATAAAATATTTCATTCTGTTAAGCAAAATCAAATCTTTCAAGTAAGGGAAATTTTATTCACATTAAATATTTGGTTCTTACAATTATCATCAGCTCCTCAATTATTCCCAAGATGAGAATACTTTCATCTTTTCCCAAATTCCCTCCTAAATTCAGATACTAAGGCTATAAAGAAATGAGTCTGAGTTGGGCAGTTCTCAAGGTTCTCTATCAGATCCTCTATTCCAACCATCTTCCTCTACTTTCAACTCCTGTTTTCTTCTGGTATCTCACAAGTGGCCTTATTTTCTATACTCTCTTTGGGATAAAACTTTAGTTTTTCTGTCTTATTGGCTTGTAATAAGGTTGTTTAGATAGTGTGAACAGTTTTGCAACTCAAAATGTAGTTTTGAAAAAGATGACTGTATACCTTGTGTTCTACAAAACATATATTTGACTATAGAGCTAATATAGCATATGGCTGGACAATCTGTCATTCTTCTAAATATGTCTTTGTACTTCTTATCTTTCAGTGCATGATGAAAACAATGGGAATAAATGACAGAATTTATTGACAGCTTTCAAATTTGTGTTGCCAAGAAATGCATTTTCATCTTGATTACAGCTGAATCCTAGAATCATAAATTAGAAATTATAGCAAGTCATTACTTTACAAAAAAAAAAAAAGCAAGGAAAAGAAAGGGGAGGAAAGGAAAGGAAAGAAACCCAAGCACAGATTCTTTTTTACTCCTTTTTTTTATAGTTCAATATTTTTTTATGGTTGCCTTGACAGTAATTATTTCAAAATATGCCAGGTCATAGCTAAAGATACATATCTAAGTATTGCCTACTTACTCTAATCCATACACATTCAATTTACCAGCTGGGGAAGTTTGACCCTTCCGCCCCTGGATGGAGTATTCTATATTTAGGAAGTTTTGCTCATAAATCACCACATCTTAAGTGCCTAATTTAGCATTAACAACAGTTGGCTTTATTGTTTTTATGTTACAAATGATAAAGTTGACATATGAAAATTCCAAAAATATAGAGCCTGTGGAAAACTAGAATTAGAAATATAATGTTAAAATTCTAGGGGTTCATTGTTTTTTGAATTTACTAAAATGTCTTCTTGTGTTGCAAGTATTGTTATTTGGTAGAAAGCATAGACAAACATCGGCAGAGCTGACTGTACTGTGTTATGTGGTTTATAGGGCCAGTTCAAGCAGGATTGGGGTCTCACCACCTAAAAAAATCTTTGTAATTTAACTCTAGTTCTAGAAAAAAAGTCAAGAGATCTTGTTTAAAACTGCAATACTTTTGGATGAAGTGAATATGATGACATATAAAAAGAATAAATGGAAAGTACACAAAAGTATGAAAGAAGTATGATTCAAAAGAATTTAATGATCAAAAATAACTAGGAAATTAGGTGATTACATAAATGACACAAGCCAAAACTGCAATATTGCTACATAAAAACTAAGGTTGCATTAAAAAGAATAATGGCTATCCAGAAGAAAGCGGTCAACAGTCTCAATATACTTTAGACATACCAAAGACTTCTGTCCACACCATAATTTAAGAGAGCTATAGATGAACTAAAGATCTTCTGAAAGAGGTAAAGCAGAAGTTGTGTGGGATATGAGGAACATTTTCATTAATTCCATAAAATGTTAAGTACCCATAGTAGTAAAGGGTAAGAAAACCCTGAATCATGGGCCAGCTTCTTGTTTTAGTAATAATTCTTTATTGGATCAAGCACACTCATTCTTCTGTATATTATCAGTGAATGTGTTTGTGCTACAGCATCAGAGTGAGTAGATACATCATAGGCTGTAGGGCCACAAGTTTGTAATATTTTCTATCTGGCCTTTTAAGGAAGGGTTTTCTGACTTCTAGTTCAGTAAAAGAAATAAAAGCTATATAATGGGTCCCCCTAAAGTTTACAGAAGATGTCTAGCTGGCGATGCTCAGTGGGTGAACATTGACCTATGATACAGGAATTCAGGATGTGATTCCTGGTCAGGACACATGCCAGGTTGCAGGTTCAATACCCAGTGTGGGGCATACAGGAGGCAGGAAATAATCAGTAATTCTCTCCCATCATTGATGATGTTTCTATCTCTCTTTCCATCTCCCTTCCTTTCTGAAATCAATTATTCTATCTAGTAGAAGAGTAATGTGCAAATTGAGTATCACTCTGTCACAAAGATGGCCACCCCCATAGCCACAAAATGGAGGTGCCCAGTCTGGCTCAGTCCCACCACTGAAGTGGTCAGACCTGTTAGTCAGGCAGGTGGCAGGGGAGGAAGGGGGCCTGAGGGGCAGAACAGGCAATCAGAGAGGGTTGGGAGTCCCCTGCCCAGGCCAGAGGCCTTTGCCAGAGGCCTCAGGCATGGGCAAGGGTGGAGCCGGTGATCAGAGGGGTATGAGGGTGCCTAGCCAGGAGTAAGGCCTGGGCCAGAGGCCTCAGGCTTGGGCATGGGCAAGGCCAGAAATCACAGGGGCCTGAGCTCCACAGAGCCAGCGATTGGAGTGGCAGGGGCAGAGTCTGCAATCTCAGGGGTCTGGGCACTGGTGGATCTGGCAAAGCAGGGGTCTGGGGGTCCCCTGCCCAGGCCTGCAGCCTTGGCCAGAGGCTGCCAGTGGGGCAGGATTAGAGCTAGTGATCACAGAGGCCTGGGCTCTGTGAAGCCAGCAATCAGAGGGGATTGAGGGTCTTCTGCCCAGGCCTACAGCCTCAGCCAGAGGCTACAGGCCTGGGCAGGGGTAGAGCTGGGATTGGAGGGGCAGGGTTGGAGCCAGTGATTGGAGTGAACTATAGAGGAAACACCTTTACTGACCACTCATTGGCTAAGCTCCCTGTATGCCACTGGTAATATTCTTAGTAACTTGGGTAATAAGAATCCAAAAGGGTGATCTAGGTTTTTTCCACCACACTCCTGGAGAAAAAAAATGAAGGTCCACTGCTGGAGGGCTAAGAAATGTCATATCCTGCCCTAGCCAGTTTAGTTCCATGCATAATGCCTCAGCCTGCTGACTGCAGGGTCTGGGTTTAATTGTGACCAAAGGCATGTACCTATGTTTCAGGCTCCACCCTGGCCGGGGCCCAGGTCAGGGCATATGCAAGAGGCAACCAATCAAAGTGATCCTCTCACTTTGATGTTTGTCTCTGTTTTTCCCTTTTCTTCCACATTCTCTAAAATCAATGAAAACATATCCTCAGGTTAGGATAAAAAAAAAAAAAAAAGAAAGAAAGAAATGTAATATCCTATGAAATATACATCTTGAAAATGATTAAAGAAAGTTGTCATTTCCTCATGGTGAAGGGACTAGAGTCCATGTTGATAAAAACACCTTGGTGGCTGTGGTAACTGGCAGTGGCTGCAGCAGCGGGGTGATGGGGCTGGTGGCTTTCCCTGATTAGCCTGGTCACCTCTCACAAAGGGAGGCCAGACTGTGGCTTAGGCCTGTTCCCCAAGGGGAGAAGGAAGCTGGCCTAAGCCATCAGTAGGACACCCCCTGAGGGCTCCCAATATGTGAGAGGGGGCACACTGGGCTGAGAAACTGCCCCCAAGTACACGAATTTCATGCACTGGGCCCCTAGTGTGTGTGTGTGTGTGTGTGTGTATTAAAGTTTACAGAAGAGTGTGTATCAGTATATGTATGTGAAGAAACTTTCAGAGGATGTGTGATCTGCCTAAAGGTAGTATATTTGAGAACCCAGAAATAATCCCTTACCTTTATGGTCATTGGTTTTTAACAAAGATGCCTGGAAAATTAAATGGGAAATAATAGTATTTTAAACAAATGGTATAGTCATCCATATGCAAAAATATGAATGTTGATCACTAGGTCACACATTAAAATTAACTTATAATAGGATCACACACCTAATTTTAAGAGTTAAAATAATACAACTCTTAAAATAACATAGGTTTCAACTCTAAAAAAAAAATAGGATAAGTTTTCAGAATCATGGGTTAATTAGTGATTTCTTAGATTATACTAAAAGTACAAGTAATTAAAAAATTGATAAATTGAACTTCAACAAAATTAAAAACTTTTATGCTCCTTAGGATACCACATAATGGATGAAAGTATTTGCAAGTCTTGTATCTGATGAGGAATTTTTATCTATAATATATATTTTTTAAAAAACATAATATGGTCAATTGGGAAAAAAGGGAAATATCTGTAATACTTTCAACAATAAAGATATTAAAAATAAAGAGTTAATTTCAAAACTAAACCAAGAAATTAAGTAGATATTTCTCCAAGAACATATAAAAATGGCCAATATGTAAAAGAAGAACAAAAAAAAAAACACTTCTCAAGAGTATTAATCATTAGAGAAATGCAAATAAAGACTATAATCAAATATGATTTCACATTCACTAGAATATAATCGAAAGTCAGAAAATAATGATGGTGATGATGGGAGAAATTGGAACACTCAAACATTTCTGATAGAAAGGAAAAATGGTGTAGGCACTTTGGAAACAACTTTCCAGTTTCTCAAAATGCTGAACATAAAAATTATCATATAACTCAGCAGCTCTACACTTAGATATCTAGCAGGGAGAAATTAAAACAGATGCCTACACAAAGAACTATAGAGGAATGCTCATAGAAGCTTTATTCACAATAGCCAAAAAGTCATAAAAGCCCAATTATCCATCAACTAGTAAACGGGTAAAAATGTGCCATGTATATACATATGTATGAATATTATTCCATCATAAAAAGGAATGAAGTACTTATAAATATTGTGGCATGAATAAATATTGAAAACATAATACTTTGTGAAATAAGCCAGACAGAAAAGAACTTACATGACTCTACAGGGGTTAGCAAAAGTATGTTTGCAGTTGTAACACAACTAAATAATACAATAATCTAATCTAATAAAAGAGTAATATGCAAATTAACCCTCACTCCATTACACCTAAGCCACACCCACCAGCTAAGCCATGCCTACCAGCCAATCAGAGCAGCGGTATGCAAATTAACTCAGCCAAGATGGCAGCTGGCAGCCACCAGCTAGAGCAAACAGGAGGCTTCCATTGCACCAGAAATGGAGGAAATTGCCTGCCTAGGCCGGCTGGGCCTCTGCTCAAGGCAACAATGTTTCAATTATAGAAGCCACAGAGCTGAAGCAAACAGAAGGCTTCATTGCCTGCCTAGGCCTCCACTCAAGGCAATGAAGTTTCAATTATAGAAGATAAATAAACCCCAGAAACCTGATTCCAGCCAGCCTCACTGGTACGTTGGGTCAATGGGAGCTGTGGACAGTCTGAAAACAGCTCTCAGTCCCTCACTCAGGCTGGCCAGGCACCCCAGTAAAAACCTGAACCATGAAGGGGTTGTGGGAAGCCTGAAAACTGCCCTCAGCCCCTCACCCAGGCTGGCCAGGCATACCAGCAGGTGGACATCCCCCAAGGGGTCCCAGACTGTGAGAGGGCACAGGCTGGGCTGAGGGAACCTCCGCCCCCCACAAGTGCACAAATTTTTGTGCACCGGGCCTCTAGTTAATAAATAATAATAAACTGTTCTATTAACTCAGAACTTTCAACCTGCTTTTGCCAACCCCATAATTTTACAGAAAATGTCTAGGATGAATAAATATATACAGGCAGAAAGTAGTTTTGCTGTTTCCTAGATGTGGAGGTGAGAAACAAGATCAACTGATGATTATAGACTTTGTTTTGGTAATGACGGCTATATTCTAAAATTGGATTGTGCTGATGGTTGTATAATTCTGTGGATTTACTATACATTATTATATTGTAAAATTAAAATAAGCAAATTTAATAAAAATTGAATTACCAGAAAATTTCAATGAAGAAGTCAAAATGTTAAAAATTCAAAGAGAGATTTCTAATAAACATTTTAACCATATTTTGGAGGATGTGAATAATGCACTGTTTCCTTAACATATATCATAACCTACAAAATAGTTATAATTACGTGACTTATTAAAAATATTTTTATTGATTTCACAGAGAGAGGGAGAAAGAAATACATCTATGAGAGAGAATCATTGATTAGCTGCCTCTTGCACACCCCCTACTGAGGTTGGAGCTGAAACCCAGGCACATTCCCTGAGCAGAAATCAAACTATGACCTCCTGGATCATAGCTTGATGTTCAACCACTGAACCACACTGGCTGCATGGCAATTTTTTTTTAAAAGCCAATGTTCAGTAGAGAATTTTAAACATATGAGCAAATAGAAAACTGTCCATAATTTTTAACAAAAGGAGTAATTTACATTCTAAAGGCAGACATTGTATGAGGTAGGAGTTATTAATACTAAATGTAAAAAGGTTGAAAGCATAAGGACATAAGGTACTCTTCTGATATAAAATATAAATGTGTAGAAATGACTAGTACTGTTAATATCAATTTTATGTATTAATCAATTATAATAGAATTTTATAAACTTAGTACTAACATTAATCTAAGAGTGCAAACATATTATGAACGTCATTTCCAAAATTTGCCAATATAATTCCTTAATCATAGCTAAATATAAATTCTCAATACTTGCAATATATATAACATTTATCTCACAATCACCACATTGGACAGAACCTTTATAGACTTTAAGAATCAACTCTCAATTATTTAAGATAACATACGTAAGTAAGGATCACTTTTTTTTTATTTTTTTAACTTCTTTTTTAAAAATGCACTGGTTTTTATTCTTATTAGCTCATATTATCACAACAGAACCATCACTTGCTGCTGCTCAGAGACTGTATAGGAATTTTAACTATGAGCGAATGAAATAAAGGAAATTAATATCCTAAAAACTAAATTAACTTTGGATAATCTAAAGATTTAAATACATGTCATTGAGTAATTCCAGGAAATCAAAGACAGATTTGTGTTCCAAGTCCCTTATCAAGTGTAACCGTAGGTGTTATTTAGTTCACAAGACTAAATTTGTTTCTTCACTTGCAAAATTCATGGCATAATCTTATTGTTTTTTTCAAAGGGATGCTATCTGCATTAAATGAGAAAGTACTTTAAAAAGTACTAAATAAAATTTACCCGTTTAACTTGTGAGATATCAGATATATTTTCCAAATCATAATTTGCTCTTTATGCTACCAGACAAACAAGTTTATTGTCTCTATCTCAACAACTATTCTTAAGAGATAAGCATTTTGGAAAGAAGTTTAAGAGAAAATGATATAATCAACATAAGAGAATGGAAGAAGACTAAGCATGTAGCAAAAGACTAGGAAAAAGAACATGTAGGAAACCAGTATTCTATTTTTACGAGCCCTTTCTATTTGTAGAGAACCTAGATACTGTGTTTTAAAATACTGCTTATAAAAATTGGTCTACCATTATGATTTGAGTTCCCATTTATACACCAAAACTACTGAATGTGGATTAGTTATATCCAATACATTTTCACTTCCTAAATGAGCTCATATGAAACAAACTTCCTGCAAGGAAGTTATATTAACTTTCTTGTCACTGTAATTAAAATAATTTTCATTTCAAATTCAGTGAGTCATTTTAAAATACAATAGGAAAATTATCAAAGTAATTCACTTATTTTAAGTGTTCTAAATAGGAATAAAATGAGAAGTTAAGAATAAAGTTTTAACCTTAATTGAAAACACCCTACTCTTTTAAACATACCTCACTGATATACTGAGAAGTCTTTATTATACTGTTTAAAAGGTTAAAAAAAATCTTAAATTTAGATATGATCAGGAGGGCTAAGAATTTAATGGATGATGCTATAAACAAAAGCCTTGGTTACATTCAAAGGTGTTACTTACTAAAAAAATAACATCTGAGGAGTAATGCATATTCATAATCCCCTGAGAAATGTCTCACTTATTTACAGCTCATCAATAAAAAATATAGGTAGAGAAGAGATACATGATAGACAAGATAATTTATGACTTCTGGGGTGTTCAAATGGACTGGGGGAGAAGAAACTAGCACTTTAAAAAGGCAATAGGAACATTATATTGTCTCTTTATTTCTGATCTTGGAAATGGAAACTTGCTTTATCTACTTAATGTGTTTTATAGGATTCCTTTTTCAATTATCAGTGAGTATAGTTATCATATATGTAGGTAAACCATAAGTCATGTACATCAGAGAAACTTAGAAATTTTAAATCAGTTCCCTTGAAATATTTCTTAAAGAATAGTAAAGTTGTTAGACCCAAACTCCTAGTGGCTACTATTTGAAAGTAAATTTCAGAGTAAATTCTATGCACAGGAACAAGATTGGTGTGACTTATTTACTCAGGGGTACTAGAAGGTAGCAAGTATAAACAATCCTTTCAAAAAATTTGACTCCAGATGGAAGGAAAGTGATGATTGCTGAAGGGTACCCTATATAATGAAAGCCTAATATGCAAATTGTCACCTTGGGTGGTCACTCAACCAGGAGTTTGACTGGAAGTCCGGTCGCTCACTATGATGTATGCTGACCACCAGGGGTTGGCACAGAACATGGCAGGCATCGGCAGTATGGTGCTGGCAGCAGTGGGGGCACTGCCAGCCCAGATGGACCCCAGTCAGAGCAAGAGTGCGGCAGGATGGTAGAGCTGGTAAGCAAAGGCGGGTGCCCTGCTGACTGCCCTGCAGTGGGGGTCGGGACCACCACCCAGCTCCCAGGCGCTGAGGGAGTCAGGCAGGGGGTCTGGCCCTAATTGATCCTCCCACAGGTGGAATGGTGGAGGAGGCGAGGGGGTGGCACCAGATCTAGGCGGGGTGTCAGGTGGAACTGTAGGGCTGCGAGGCTGGAGGCACAAACTTGGGCTGCAAGCCTGAAATTGTGAGCTGAGGCGTGATCCCCACAGGTTACCCCAAGGGGCCCCAAGCATGCATGAATTCGTGCACCGGGCTTCTAGTACCTAAATAATAAAAGCCTAAGTGACCATTACGGTGAAATGACCAGAACGACTGATTTCTATGATGCACACTGACCACCAGGGGCAGACACTCAATGTGGCCCTTCAGCGAGAAGCTGGCCTCATGGCTGACGAGCACATCAGCAGTGGCGGGAGCCTCTTCGGCCTCCATGGCAGCACTAAGGAGCAGCGAGTTGAGAGGTAAAGAGCCTGCCACTAAAGAGCAGTGAGCGAAGTGGTAAGGAGTGAGCTGGCGGGTGATAAGGAGTGAGGGTTCCTGGATTGCGACAGGGATGTCTGATTGCTGGCTTAGGGGGATTGGGCCTAAGCCAGTAGGCGAACATCTCTTGAGGAGTCCTGGACTGCGAGAGGGCACAGGCCAAGCTGAGGAATTCCCCACCCCCACCCCCACCACTGCACAAATTATGTGCACCGGGCCTCTAGTATAGAATAAAGGCTTGCATGTTTTGCTGTGTTTTTTTGTTTTGTTTTGTTTTGTATGTTTTTGGTACTGTTCTTCTTGCTTTGATAGGAATAAAACTTGTTTTTAAATATTGATGTGAAAAATGTAAAGGAAACAAACTCAATAAAAATATGAGATAAAGAAGGAAAATTTGTTTGGAGCTCTGAGAATGCCGGAGAGGGTTGGATTCAGACCTCCTATAAGAAAAGTACACTACTATTTTGTTGTTGTTAATCCTTACCCCAGGATATTTTTCCATTGATTTTTAGAGAGAGTATAGGAAGGGGGAGAGACAGAGATGGAGACACATCCATTAGTTGCCTCCTATCTGAGCCCAGGCCAGGGCTGGGGATCAAGCCTGTAACCCAGTACAGGCCCTTGAGCAGAATCAAACCAAGGACCTTTCAGTCAGCAGGCTGATGTTCTATCCACTGAGACAAACCCGCCAGGTCAACACCACTATTTTAATAAGTGGGAAAACACTGGCAAGAAGCAGGTCAGTTTTAGAGCCAAGCATAGGACCTCCCATGAGATTTACATTTTCACTGAGAAGTAAGAAGCAAAGTCATTTAATGAGCAACACAGCTGGAGGAGTGTCCTCTGAGACCTGAGGGGAGTTCAACATGTTTAAAACAGTCATTTCAGTTGCAAGTGAAACCTAACAGACTTGAAAAATTGAGGTTGCCAAATAGTCAGACAAAATTAAGCTGGAAAGCACAGGGACTTTTGTAGCACTTTAATGCTGATAAAATAAATTTCTGTATGCAGTCCTCACAGTGGCACACAGAGGGAGTCTCAAAGGCAAGTTCTGCGAGGTCAGATGGACTAGACCATAGTTAGTGCAGTGAATGCTTCCATCCAACAGCAGCCCAGGGGGTGGGGGGGAGTCCTCTGCAGTTCCACCTTATGTGCTAATCACTCTGGGCTATTGCAAAGAAAATCTTGCTTCAAATATTTTCATTGATAACATTTTAAAACAGTATGCCAGAGCATGTGTCTTGATGAATACTAATATGGTGGATTGAGAGGAAAAGAAAAATGTTTGGCTTGGAAAGCATCTTGTGCTGAAATAATTTTGAGGGAAGTTGGCTTCCAATGTGTTGCAGAATGCTCACAGTCTTTATCATGCTAATGAGAGACCTGACTTCAATACAGAATGACATACTATGCACAATATTTTTGAAACATTTATTCACAAACACTTCTTTTTTCATTAAACATTTTGTAGGACTTCTATTCCACATAACAAACTTGGGGAAATGTGACGTACTAGTAAAACATTTTTATACTTTGCCTAATCCCTTCCATTAAATGATAAGGACTTGTCTTGCCATGCTTGGCTTACATTTCAGAATAATAGAGCTTAGAAAATCCATATGGATGTTACAAAAACATGTGTATTATTTAAAATGTTGAATGCATACTTAGGAATGAACATGTTTTTCTTGTGTTTGAGATTAAGATGCACACATTTCTTCTCCCATTCAGATTGCAGATTTATGCAACTCACCCCATTACTGAGAGAACACCAGTCTAATCCTTTTATATGGCTTAATGCTCTTATTTTGTGTATCCCTTAAGCTGTTGTCAAATAGTCTTCCATAAAAATTATGGTTATCTACTCGGTGGCTGAACTCAGTGTACAGTTTATTCCTCAAATCTGTTTCCTTTGCATAAACAAACATGAGATGTATTAAAGATCACTGATAGTATTTGCTGGCCACTTTTACTGACTATGTCTCATGTTTCAACAATGAAGGGTAGAAAGAAAGGATTTAAGTTGTTTGCAAACTACAGTTTTTCCCAAAGGGACTTTTATTTTTCCCTCATAAGATTAAACACAAACAAATACTCACACACTCAATAAAGGTTTGGATTTGTAAAGAAGCTCTGACTATAAGGACTCCTGTATTAGCTTTGCTGTGAGAGAAAGTTGGCATTCAAATCCACTCGAGGTCCGAAAAGGCTTGTTTAATGTTTTAACACTTATTTCCATGTCCACACCACTGAAAACTTATTGCTAACTTAACCACAATTGCAGACCATTTCAAATTGCTTCTAAAACAGTCAGTGATAATTAAACCGCCAGGGATTCCTCAGTGGATACTTATATGCTCTTTTCATCTAAAATAGTATTTCTAAATTAGCTGAGTAGTGAAAGATTAAAGCAAAAAACGAAGGCAGCTGCTAGATGATGAGCGAAGGTCAGAATAGCAGGAGAAAGTTAAGACAACTTGTGTGCAAAATCAACTGATGTGGAGAAGCCAGAATTGGACAATGACCAAATGTGAAACAGGCACATACACGCACATGCATACACATACACACATTATTCATATGTGAGCACATATACACACACTACTAGTTATGTATGCATTGCATACAGTGAGGAGTTTTTTATATAAAAACAGAATTATACAAATACTATATATTCAAGAACATTAATATTTTGAATAAATTAATAAAAACACAAGTATAGAAGACATAAAAACTGACTAACATTTCAGAAACAACCCACAAAACTTTCATGGTGAAAGACAGTATTAAAATTAAAAAAACAAAGACTATGCAGTTGATTATAATGATTAAGTTATGGAGAACATTCACACTGGTGAGAAGAGTGCCTTGAAAAGGAAATGTTCAGAAAATGGTAAATGATCCACTGGGTTTAAACCCAACATAAAAATATTGAGAAGTGAGAGCTGGCAAGTTGAAAATATAGAAGTGAGTTA
>PVJC01029715.1:0-21651 GCA_004026665.1 Murina feae | reverse complement strand
CTTATAAAGAGCCTGCATTAAAGAAAGCATTCAAGGAGTTGGGCTCTGGCAAAGGCAGGCTAAATTGCTTAGACCAAATGTTCCTCAGAAAACAACTATAAAAAGTATACCAAAATGGTTTTCATGGTAGAATGTACTGGAGTACTGAACCAGTGGGGATGTTCACAGGCCAGGATTGAAAAGAGCGGGAAGTCCAGAAAGGTGGGCCAAGCACGGAATCTACCCAGGTTGTCACCATGTGTGGAGAGACTAGGGAACGAAACTTGAATTCATAGCCTCCTAAGGACAAGAAGGCCGGGTAACTGTCCCCAGCTTTGGGTTAGAAAGCAGCAGGAATATATCCTAGGGGTAAGAATGAACTGAAAAGAAATAGCTCTCATAAGGTCTGAAGCCCATCTACAACTCATTCTGACTGAGTAATAGTAATGTATCAACAGCAGAGCTGCCTGCAAATCTAAAGGTAGTCATTTCTGGAAGAAGAGAATCTCAGTTATTTCTGTGCATTTCCACTTACAGTTGTTATCTCTCAATAAAAATAACCAGGTATATGTGAATATTAAAAAATATATACAAAAGTAAAGAGAACAGACAATAGTTTAGGGTCTTAGACAGTGAATAAAATAGAATTATCAGGCAACGACTTTAAAATACCTATGATTGATATGTTTAAGAAATTATGAGGCACAATATCGTAAACTAGAAACTATTAAAAAGAGTTTTAGCATATGGAAAGATCATAAGGGAAATTCAATGGGCTATTTGCTTAAGCTGTCTATTTTATAGTAAATACACACACACACACACACACACACACACACATATGGCCTGGCACATGAAATTCATGGGTGGGTATGGTCCCTAGGCCTTGTCTGCGAACAGGGCCATCTTTCTTACCTGCCAGCAGTCGGCCCCACCCCTCTTCACCACCAACCCCTGGTTTCCTGTTCATCATCAAGCAATTGGAGCCTGATGGCCAAGGGGAGGAACCAAAGAGGTTGGCCATTTTGGACCGCTTGCCAACCCCACCCTCACCCCTGTGTGTGGGGTGACTGGTAGGGCAGAGGCCTTGGCCTGGCACCACCCATGTCCCCTGTCACCCATCCCTGGTTCCTAGTTCACCATCAGGCAATGGGAGCCTGCAGGCCAGGGTAAATTTGCAAATTACCCTGCTGGCAAGGGGAAGGGCTGACTGGTGAGCAGGCAGCTCCAGGCCAGCCAAGGTGGGTGCCCCTTGATCACCCTGCTGGTCTCCCCACAGATTGGCCCTGATTGCTGGCTAGGCCTAGAGACCCTACCTATGCACAAATTTCATGTATCAGGCCTCTAGTTTATTACATGTATATTTCAAACATACATATATAAGAATATTCAAAATAGCATTATTTTTAACATTCCCAAAATGGAAATATCCACTATAAAAGTTTTACACATTATGGTTTATTCAGATAATGGAATAATGCAGCAATACAAATCCATGACATGCTAT
Organism: Murina feae; assembly: GCA_004026665.1. Classification (NCBI taxonomy): domain Eukaryota; kingdom Metazoa; phylum Chordata; class Mammalia; order Chiroptera; family Vespertilionidae; genus Murina; species Murina feae. The sequence continues at coordinate 20,165 of PVJC01029715.1, read as the reverse complement.
TTTAGACAACTTGCATAAATCCCTAAAGATAGCATGGATTGATGATCCACACACACAGAGAAAAATACACCAGGATAATTCCATGTATTTATAGTCTAAAACAGGATAGAAGTCAGGATAGAACATTTTTAGAAGGAGATCGTGACTAGAAGTATGCACAGAGGGGATTTGGGGATGCTGAAATGTTCTGCTTCCTGACCTGGTTCATGACCGATCCAATAGTATATTTATTTTATGATAATTCACTGAGCCATATCTTAGAATTTCTGTACATTTAGATATGTAAGTTTTACTGCATTAAAACATATAAAATTATGAAGATATGTATTCAATGTGTTGTTGAATGAATTAATTTATGAATGAATAGATTAATGAATCTTGTTTTAAGTATTTAAAGTCACTGGAGAGAAAAGGTAATGGGAGCAGATACTAAGAAATAAGTAACCTAACAACTACTTGAATTTATTGAGATTTATGTCACTGTTAATATCAGTCAAACTATTATTAGGCACTTGAGATAAATGTATTTCAGGATATTACCTATTATTTGACTTAGCAATAGTTATTTCTGTTATTCTGATCTAAATTACTCTTGCAGTTAACATTCTATTTGTCTTTGGTCATATTTTACTTCTCTGTTCCTAAAAACTATTCTCAAGATAGGCCACACTGCATAAGTAGATCTTGGACTAGGAAGAGCAGAGCAGTAGGCAAGCTGATTGTTAAAAATAACAAAAACCTAATTTGCTTTGTAGTGTATCTACACTTTCTGAATGAGCCCTAGATTAACGTGCATGGATATTCAATTAACTTTTTTAGCTAACTCTGGTACCAATTACTACATGAAAGTGGCAGTTTACCAAATGGGTTTCGGAAATCTCTAAAAAAACCTAAGGGTATTTCCCCAAAAAACTTAAATTATTCTTTGCTTATAAACAATACAATAGGAGCATTTGATTCCATATTACTATGGTGGCATTTGATTATATTTTCTACCACCTTATTGCAAATATTGGTTAATTTCTGGCATTCTTCAGTTGTTTCATTAGTGACATATATTACTTGACATCTCATGCAAATAAGCACAAGGATTCCAGATTGTCTTGGGACTATAAGGTGGGGCCCTATGTTCCACCGGTTCATAAAAAACATTGGTAGGTGCAATCCTCACAGGACCTAGGCAATATATCAAACATATATCAAATACATATGTATTTGAGTGTGTACCTGTTGGGCACTTATGAAGGAACGGAAGAATGGCCTGGGATGTACTGAGCGTCAGGAGCAGCCCAGTGAATGGAAGAATCAGGCCACCGGTTCTACTTCTGTAACCACTCCTCCCAGAGGAAACTCAACCCTGGAGGGATCTCAGAGGGGAGTTCTGGGACAAGAAATACCTGGTGTCCTGGTTTCCAGGGCCATCCCAGACTCACCTGTAGGAGGTCTGTATCATAACATCTATTAAGAAATCCCGGTTCTCTTCTCATTCAGAATTGTTTTACTGCAGCACCTCAACCAGGTCCTCAGCCAAGTGCTAGGGAGCCAGGTTTAACCCAAAGGCCATGCAGGGTGGGTCTTCCTTAGGCCAGAATGAAGGATTAAACTGTGTGTGTATGGGGCCAGCATATCTACAGCCCTCCTGGAAGCCAAGACCCTGGGCCAGTAGGTGGAGGGTGAAGAGGGGGACCATCTGTCCTCCGCCAAGGCCCGCTGTAGCAACAACCCAACTCGCTGCTCACTGCATATCTTGGGGCCAAGTTCTTTCTCCTAGAAGCTGTGAGTTGTCCAGAATTTGTCCCAGGAGACCCTCACTTCCAACTCCTGAGTCTTTACCTTAAAGAACAGCCCCAAGTCAACTTGATATATTACTCTGAGTGTTTTCAGAAAAAACATTAAGAGGAAAATTCCAGTTTGTGCATCTGTCAGTGCTGTTGTATTTTCCACAAAGTGAACTCTCTTGATCATTTAAGGCCCAAGAGTCTGGCAGAAGCCAGTGGGTAAAGGAAGTGGCATAGGGCGGCCACCTGGTCTAGGCAGACTTGCTGTCCTCCTCCTGGACGTCAGCCCCAAAGGTTGATCCTTTGTGACCAACCGAAGGAAGTATGGTCCTTCTTTTGCCAACGTGCACTTCTTAGTTCCTTGACTAATGATAGTCACTGGTCAAGGGCAAGGGCGACCATGAAATCACTGAAGGGTTTGTGGCATCGGTGGGGACTTGGGTGGGGACTAAAGACCAGTCTTCAGTGGGGCTTACTAATCTTGCCTCAAAAAGAAAGGAGAAATTCCTCTCCCTCCTCCAAGGGTCAAAAATAATATGTAATAGTTTCTGCACATTATTTTGGAAGCAAACTCTAATTAAAGCATATTTTAGTGGATTAATCCCCATGATTGTCTTTTGTATAATCTATCACTCTCAGAATTTTTGTCCCATAAACATTATATTTTAGTGGAGTCCATTTATCTTAAATGCATCATCTTCCTTTTCAATAATATTTGCAGAGTCATGAACTTGATACACTAATTATATTTTTCTAATGTATTTTAAAACAAATGTGCAATTTAAAAAAATTAAAGATACATACCAATACCTCTCCCATTGGAAGTGTACTTCCTTAGCACTAGTATGATGGATACCACACTTTTGAAAATCCAGTTGTATAGCTTGCCTCAGCTCAGTTGCTCTTTCCAACCATCCTTGAGATTTTGAGATGAGGAGGTATTAGGCAAATAATTTATATTCAAAATCAGATGTGAGTTTTTGTATGTTTTTTAATCCTTACCCAAGGACATTTTTTCATTGATTTTTAGAGAGAGGAAGAGAGAGAAAAAGACAGAAATATCAATGTGAGAGAAACACATTGATTGGTTGCCTCCCACACGAGAAGACCAGGGATGCACCTGCAAGGGAGGTACGTGTCCTTGACTAGAATTGAGCCTGGGGTCCTTTGGTCCACAATCCAAGGTTCTATCCACTGAGCAAAACAGGCTAAGGCCAGGTGTGGGTTTTGATTCCAGTTTTGACACCAAGTAGCTGTAATTTAGACTACTGACTTATCTGTATCTGTTTTATCAGCTGGTCAATGTGAATAAAAAGATTTCCTTTGTACAAATATGAAACCTGAGATTGTTTTGAGAATACTGAATACAGTGGCTGTCATCTAATAGGATCTCAATAAGTCCATTTTTTTCATTTCATTTTTCTTTTACTTCTTTAGCAGAAACTAAACTAAATTGCTTTTGCAATTTACTTTGAGCTTTTTTTCAGTTCATAGCCAAAAGTCACTACAGATATTATGCAGATTAACAACACACACATATGTATGATTGTATTGTTCTAATTTGTAAATGTCACCCTATTTTTAAGTTAATTGTTCCTATATCTCTGTGACCTGTTAGGCTACAAATGACTTAATGACATATTCTGGGCTTTCAGTTCTGACATCTAAATATCTCCTGAATTTGTCACTTCTTTACATTCACACCATCTCTGCCTACTGCAAACCACCACCATTTCTAATCTAGACCATTGCAATATTAGCAGTCTCCTCCTGCCTTCTCTCTCCACTCGAGCTCTGCTCAATCCAGCTTTTAGAGTTCTAGCAAGAGAGCATTTTTGGAGACAAATCATATCATTCCCATTTGAAACTCTTCAGTTACTTAGCATTACTCTTGGAATAATGTCTCTAAAACCTTAATCTCAACCTTAATCTGGCCCCTACCTACATCTAGGGCCTCAAGCTGCATAACTCTGCCATTCTACATTGCAAATATGAGGGTCTTATTTTTCTATTTTGCAAATTAAAATATTATTGTCACTTTGAGACCCTCAAACTTACTGTGTGTTTTTGTTGTTGTTGGTTTTTTTTTTGGAAGGGAGTCCTGGGGGGTCTGGAATGCTTTCCCAAGCACAAGTTAATGCTTGCAAGGTATCAAACTGAAATTCATTTTTTTATGAATTTCATTTTTTTATGAAATTCATTTTTTGAACATCTGAGGTTTCCCTGTGGCCAGTCGAAAGTATCCTGCACTTGGATGCTCTCGACTATGAGGACAGGGCCTCTTCTGTCTTTTTATCATGTGTCTTCAGCAACTAAAGCAGTCCTGGCACATGCATATGTGTTTAATAAATATGTAAACCCATCTGAATGAACCAATATAAGGTACAAAGTTACAATTGATGATCTTTTAATGTTTTTACAGGAAAATTAACCTAAAAATGCACATATGTTTAATGACTTAATTCTACTCTAGATAGAATATAATCCTGAATACCCTTTTTACAGTCCCCAACTAACACCCTTTTTGTCATGGTTTCCCCCCAAATAAATCTATTGCTACACTTCTACACATGATGCTGTATATGTGCAGATATTCTTCAGGTGATGCATGTATGTCTGCAGATAAAAGTCTTCCTGTAGCAAATGTTCACAAAGGAGGCAAAGGACCCTCAGGTGAACATAACCGCCTCCCCACCCCCCACACACACCTATTCGAGCCTGCTGACCTTCCCGTCCGGTCCTCATTGGAGCACTCCTTTCCAACGTGTGATGCCAGTGAACTTGAAATGGATGAATCTGCTCATCCTCGACTCAGAGGGAGCTGAGGTGTCAGTTCCAAACCCACTGATAAGGAAAGTCTCTGATGATAACAGCAGGTTTGACATTGATGAAGCCTCCCCATCTGGTGTGTATAGAAAAGCAATAATAAATAAGGGTGGCAAGCGTGTTTCCTGGCTCCTGGCCATCACCATATTGTGTTAAGGTTTCTTTCTTCCTCTGCTCTGCCACCTCCATCTCAGTGTGACCTGAAAGAACTGTTCTAGAAATGTTTGGCTGCTTCTGAGAGCTTTATTTTCTCTTTTTAACTAAATCAAGTTATTTCATTTGGTGGGGAGAAATGCCTTGCCTCTGGATGTACTCAGAAAGTTCTTTTACAGAGAAGAAAGTTTCCTATGCAGTTTGTGTCAAATTAACATCTTCTTAGAGACCAATATGGTGTCTAATGGAGTTGCTAGATATGTTTTAAAAGTCAGCAACATTCTTAAGTGACTCTTGCTGTTTTGTTATTAGATTTTCTCCTTTTTGTTTTTGAATATGCTGGACAGGGGTGGGGGAGGAAAGGTTTGGCATCCTTAGGCACCTGTCTTAATCTAATGTACTGGATATATTTCCAGATGTCTTATATCTCCATTAAAATTATTTGCAGGTTCCATATTTTATCACTGCAAAGAACAGCACATACCCATTGGTTAATACATACAATTATTTCTGGGTTGCTGTCCAATGATCAGAGGCTAAAGACTAGACCAACTACCTAGCCTTAACTAGTATGAACTGATAATAAACAAGAAATAAAGATTTTTTTTACTGGTGTTACCATCTATATACCTCCTGGTGGAGAAAAAAGAGAAAATGTATTTTTACTCATATATAAGACTTTGCAGACTAAACACATAAGCAGACATTTTGCCCTAAATGTGACTGGAAATTTACAGAGCAATTAACTTGCCTTGCACATAATAGGCACTGAAATGGAATCACTAAATTTTAGAATTAAAGGGCTTTAGCTGCGAGCTAAAAAATGAATATTCTTTCTAAGGACATAAACTAGTTAGTGAAAAAGTCTGATAAAGCCAATGGCAGTCCATTAAATGTTATGGGTATTTATAATATACCCTACTTAAAATGATTCTTTATGCTACTCTTACCTTCTTACTAGTAAGTACAATTAATTAAATTGTTAGTGAGGCTCATCACAATCAACTTTTCAGTTTAAACTGAAAGGCATTTGGAGAAATTTTTTCTTTATCCACAATGATTCATTTCCATTGAATTGATGATATTGCAAAAGTGAATTAGCAATAATAGCCTCTTGGCCATAATAAAGACTTTTTCACATTTTTGCTTTATTTTTCAACAAAATGAGAAGTTTTATTAAGATTTCACTTACAACATATTATTATTTCCTCAAACTTCCAAACAATGATTGCATGTACTTGTTGGCAGTCATACAATTATAAAGTTGTATTGCTTAGATATTTAGCTTCTCTAAATTTTATAACAATTAAAATTTTTATGCAGGGGTAAGGGGACATGAGGGGTATGGGAAGAGACTGGACAAAAATCTTACATCTATGGATGAAGACAGTGGTGGGGAGTAAGTGGGGGGGGAGTAAGGGCACGGTGTGGGGGGAACCAGATGAATGGGAGCTATGGGGGTTAAAAAAAAGGAACATCTGCAATAATCAATTTAAATAAGCAATTTAAAAAAATTATGTTTCCTATTTTGCTCGCTTTTGATAATTCTGATTAAGATTCTCTCATGCCTTTTTTATGTATGGCAGGTTTTATATAACAACTTATTTAATCATAAGTACATTTTCTTCACAATATATTTTCCCCTCAGTATATTGATGGAAATAACATCCATTCTCAAAGGTATAAAAAAAAAAGTTTTATAAATTATACATTGGACATTTTATGTAAATATTTTATCTTTATCTTATTCTAATTTTCACTTACTTTTATATTTCCTGCTTTTACCAATATTACATGATGTACTTATTGAATACTTACTTTTTCTTCTTTTCCTACTGTTTCCACTTTATATGTTTCTTAAACTATAAATCTCCTAGAATTCTTATGGAAAAATCTCATTAGTTACTTCTCTTTATGATCTATCTTCTCAACGATAATCAATCATCTAAGTCTTTATGTGGCATATTCCTAAAGACAACCTTTTAGACCCACGGAGTTTAACACATTTTTCTACAACACACCATAATCTCTAGTTTTCTTTGTTCATACGGATTTGAAGTCTACAGTCTTTGTAGTGAAGAGAATAACAGTTTCATTTTTTATTGTGCTGATTTAAGTAACTTCTCATTACCAATGTCAACCCTGATTTTTCTTTTCTTGAAAAATAACCATCTTTTATAATAAAAGCACTAGAGCTATTTATATTATGTGAAAGTTTTTTTTATTCCATTTGCTAATAGTATACTGCAGTGTTGTTTTTTTTTCCTGACATACTGCTATAACTTGCAATTTACAGCCATCATGGGTTGCATTGCTGTAATTTTGCAAGAATTTTTAATAACATGTAAAATATTGAGCTTTCATTTTTTAAGTGATATACAGTAAATTCCTAATTATTTGCACTAATGGAAAGGAACAAAGATGAGGATAATATTAAATACTACCAGTTAAATCCCAACACTTAAATGATGTTTAAGAGTATCTGTAATTCTGAAAAATGCATATGAGAAATAATCGTGTCATGCATGATAACATATTACTGGGATCAGAATTTGAAACTGCATACTTTCCTTTATTTTGCTCACCTAAATTTATCTATCCCTCAATGCTGGAAATAGACCATTCATCTCTCAGACTAACAGAAAAATCACCCCAAAAGAGATAATTTTTTCCCCAAAATTTTCTGCAGAACAAGAAATAGATAATATGGAAGTGAAGAACATAAAGTATGTCAGCAAAAGAAATAAAAAGTCAAATATTAGATCCTTGTTCCAATGTGTAGCAAGAGACTTGTCGCAACCTGCTGGTTTGATTATGTGCAAATAAGCTTCATAATCATTATCGTCATGTATTAAGCATCCTTTTTGCCTCTGTAATAACAATCACTTAATTCAATAACCACAGCAACTCTCTAAGTGTATTTTAATACTAAGTTTATGCTGAGAAAACTAAGGTAAGTAAATTGCCTGAGTACACACAGATAGTACTGATACTATCCATTTAAGCTGGTAACAGAAGGATTTAAACTAAATTGAATTTAGACCAAGCAAATGAATTGCTGCTGTGGATTTCCATAACAAGCTCGCCTGCCCCTCCACTCCTGGAAATGTTAGTCTTATCACCTTTCTAAGCAGGCTCATCTCATTTCTCTTCTGGGCCATTTTCTCTTTTTCTCTCTGATACTGACAGCACAAAACAATGTCTACCACCCCATGCCGTTCTCTACAAAACACCTTCGAGAGATCCTCAGGGTTTTCACTCGAATGCAAATGATTTTTAAAGATTTACTCTTTTTAGTCTAAGAATGAGATCAGACGTTTTATGTTCTTGAAAGAAGTCAGATTTATTACATATGCTTATGTCCTGGGATCCACTGCCTTGGCTATCAGGAGGGGCACCAATCGGCCGCTGTAATCAGTCATGCATTGTGTCTGCTCAGCACCCTTCTTACTGTTAGGTCTGCTCATATTTCCTACAGTCTGAAATGTATTCATGTCAGCCTGTACCCTAGCAGCAGATAGTTTGTCTCTTTGATATGTTATTGGCTTCTAGAAGCCTGACAGTTTCCCCTGTGTAGTTTTAATACATACTGATGAGTTTCCTGAACTCTTATGTATTCTCAAAAATCCTTACGTAATCCAAAGGCATTTCACCTTACTCACTAGTTCCCAGTATGGTGTCTCTGGGCCATTAGAAATTCTTCAAGATACCAAAAGGATTTGGGGGACTTTAATTCCAAAATTCAAAAGATTTAGGGAAATGTACTTTTAGAAAAGATAAAGCTGTAGAGGATCCACACAGCACTGAATTTCTTTGATTTTATTAAGATTATGTAAGTCACTCTGATAACCTGATGACTGCTTTTTGGAATCTCTGAATAACAGTTATAGCATTGTTGACTTTTAAATACTAAAAATTAATCAAACATCTATAATAATAGAAGTGTAATATGCTAATTAGACTGGACATCCTTCTGGACATCCTCTCATCCTTCCAGACAAAGCCAGGGCTGCGAGGGAAGCCCGTGTCCCGGCTGCCAGAGGGAAGCCAGTGCCAGAAGCTGGGGGAAGGAAGGCCTATTCTTGCATGAATTTCATGTATCAGACCTCTGATTATATCATAAAAGTAGTTTTTAATGACAAAATCCTAAGTCTTAGAGTCCAAGATAAAGTAATTCAGTGGCTCCTTGGAGATGATAAGGTTGAGAACTACTATTTTAATAGTAATAACTGTTATCACCAGTATCCTATATAATAAAAAGCTAATATGCAAATAGACCAAACAGTGGAACAACTGATCGCTATGACATGCACTGACCACCAGGGAGCAGATGCTCAATACAGGAACTGCCCTCTGGTGGTCAGTGTGCTCCCACAGCCAGAGCACCACTCAGCCACAAGCTGGGCTGATGGCCAGTGAGCACAGCAGCTGTGGTGGGAGCTCCTCCTGCCTCCACAGCAGTGCTAAGGATGTCTGACTGCCAGCTTATGGCCACTCCTTACAGGGAGGGGGCCTAAGCTATCAGTTGGATGTCCCCTGAGGATTCCTGGACTGCAAGAGGGTGCAGGCTGTCTAGTATTATAATAATGTAATAAGTCACCATTGAGTGCCAAGTCTAAATGTGTTAAGCATCATAATGCACTATTAAAAAAAACATGGAACATGTGCAAGTCAGATAATATTGCTTTTGTTTAACAGATAGGCAAAATAAGTTACAAAAAAGTTGCCATCCACATGCTTACTGCTAACCAACCCTTGTTTTTTGTACTGTCCTATGGAAGCCTCCACTCTAAAAGAAGCAAGTATCTTGGTAAGTGTAGACAATCGAACTGAATAAATTCATTTTTATGAATTATTCACTTTAGGACTTTACCTAATTAATGTTAATTTATTTTCTGAAAATATAATAAAGTGAGCATTTGTTTTGTACCACTGTGCTGTGTAATATGAAACAACTTAGTATATGTAAATGGGTGCTTTCTGTCCATATTCAGAGCGTTTATCTATTTTTTTCACTATATTGAAGAAACAGGCGTATGAAGGGAATACTTTTTCCTAAGTAGCAACATGAAAATATAGCAACAACTCAAGTGACTTAGAAAGAGATCTAAGTGTAAGGAAGATTGCTATTATAGGGATGGTGCTTGAAAAATGATCAAAATCCTCCATTTCCCAAAGAACAGAGTGTATATTCAGTACCCTAGTCTTCATTCATTTGCTTTTCAGGGTGGTACTCACTAAATGAAAAATACTGTTTTTAATTTTTCTTCTTTTTAATCTATATTTATTCAATTCTCTGGGGTATTTTTGCCTATGTCTTTCCCCACTAGATCTCATTCCCCAGTAGCTTGTCAAGGTTTTATGGTTTTTTTGGAGATACTGTTCTAAGTATACTCACTGAACACATTATGATCCATTAAATAATTTCCAGTGACCATATTATTTTCCTACTGATGTTAAAATTTCAGAATTCTTTTTTGTTTCTAATTACTTTTCCATCACTTTAGTATTAAAGTTTTACTTTAAGCTTTCCCAAGTTTGCAATAATTTCACAAATAATCAAATAATCTCCTTATCAAATAATTCATAATCTGTAAATAAGTTTATAAAGGCTTCATAAATATTTACATAAAATAATTTCTTCATCATAGATGAACCTATGATGCTAAGGATGAGTTTGTCAGGCAAATAATTATTCCTTAACTTATATGTTTCATAATTACATTTGCTTTTTCATATTGGATTTTGTGAAATTAGAATCCAGCTTGGAAAAAAAGGGCAAAAATTATCACTAAAGTGATGAATGTTTTTACAAACTTCACACTGAAATGTAGGAGCCCTGATAACCTTGCTGATTTTCGAAACCCTCCCTAAAATCAAAGATATTTCACTGAAAGTCTGGAACCAAACACTGGGTTTGTACTGGCTCTTCCTCAACATTCTGCATCCAATTTTCCAGCAATTACATCAACATAATTGAAAATCACATCGCATAAGCGATGAGATAAGATTTATGAAAAGTAGTAATGAAAACCAATCATTCTATATACCCAAAGTAATGCTTTTGAATAAAAAACAGTTCATCAAAATTGGACAAGTGCAGGGAATAAAGAAGAGCATTATACTCAAGCAATATGTATTGGAAGAAAAGGTTGACGTGGGAGGGTAGTGAGAGAAAGGCTGAGTCACTCCTCTGTGGGTCTTACGCAAAAACGTAAAACCAAAAGGCTGCACTTGGATGCACCAATTCGGAAAAGGTTTGTTTTTCCTCCACTGGAAGAAATGATTCTGATGGACTGTAAGACGATAAATAGCACAACCAGAAGTCAAGTGAGCAACAATGGCAATTGTCACACGGCCGCTCTAACTTACAGTATGAAGAAATCTGTCAGGCCTCAGCAAATTTAGTCATACTCTTGCACTGGAGTACCAAGAGCTACACTATGTGCAATCGGAATCCTTGATCTTCGGTTAATAAAACTGTATGTCCTGGCAGCAGAGTGTATTGGAGGTAACTGGAGGTCAGTTGAATTGGGCGTGAGCCTGGTCCTGCCTTATATTAGTTATGCAGCTGTTACTAAGGGGCCTCTGTTTTCTTTTATTTTTTTAATCTGTTAAATTATGGAATAAAATTTACTAGTAAGGAGGTGATTTCTATGGTCTTCATGCTGTAATTCTACCATCTCTATAACAAATATGGAGAAAACAAAACTAAGCCCTAGGTATTAGAGAGGTAATCCTCAAAGTACAATTTCTAAACTAGAGATACTTCATAAGCTGGTTAACAAAGTTATAATAAATGTGAATTTTTATAGTCACCATCTATGTCTACAGATTAATAAAAATGATATAACAATCTTAAAATAGTCATTAGCAATTACTTAAGCAAAAGTTTAAACGATTTTCTCCTAATAGAACACAAGCAAATTGATTTGGAAGTTTGAAGGGTCTGTGACTTAGCTATCACAGTCCAAAAATGAAGTGAATTTGGGAGATCTCTCTGTTCATATGCAAGATATCACATCACATCCCTCCTGGTTAGTAATAAAATAATGAGTGATCCTTAACTATGTCACCCAACCCTTCAAGGTTTCACCAGCCTATCTGCAGAGACAGACACACATTAAGTAATGGTTCATATGTATTTGTTCTTTGCTTTATCCATTCATGTGTGCACCTGTTTCACTTGCAACTCTTTAGATCAAAATATTTCTCTGTGGCCCATGGGATATGCTATGCAAATTCATATCTTTCTTAGTCTCAACCTGGTGTGTTTTGTTTTACTTCCTTCCATAGTTCTACATAGCCCCTCAGATTCCTAGATTTGTACACACTTTTCCATGCTTTACCTTGTCTCTTGCTCCGAAGCTTTGACAGCCATCCCAACAAGTCCGTCTCTTAATCACTCACCATGCTCTGTGCCAGCTTGCTTCCATTGTTCAGCCCTTTAAGTTTGGATGCCAAACCTCAACACAGCTGCAGAAGCTGAGTTATATTCTCATGAGGTTGAACAGAGAAAATTTTAAAACTCCAGGAAATGAAACTTGGATCAAACCATCACTGGTTAAAACTGATTCCCTAGAATTGAGTAGGAACAATGAATTTAACTTTGTCTCTTGGAGATTAAACATGAAACTAAAAAGAAAATCAGCTAAAAAAATTTACATCCATAATGGATCTTTGAACTGATCATTTAGCACCTCAAAGAATATTGTAAAACAGACTAACTCAGGTGATTTTGAAAATACTAGAGGCCTGGTACACGAATTCATGCATGGGTGGGGTTCCTTGGCCTGGCCAGCAATTGAGGCCTATCAGTGGTGGGAAGGAGGGGGAGGAGGTGGCCAACACAAGGGAGGGGCCAGGGAGATGATGCTGTTGGTCGGGGAGGGGGAGCTATGGGAGGTTGGCCAGTTTGGGATAGGATCTGCAGGAGCTTGGCTGATGGGGGGGGAGGGGCCAAGGGAGGTTGGCTGTGGGAGTGTACTGACCACCAGGGGGCAGCTGCCTGCATTCAGCATCTGCTCCCTGGTGGTCAGTGCATGTCAACAGCAATTGGTCGACCAGTTGTTCGTTTCAGTTGTTCGGTCCTAATGGTTACTTAGGCATATATATATATATATATATGTAGTTTCACAGGCACATTTAGAAGGTCACTGATCCCCTCTTTTCAGTATAAGCAAACAGATGTGCAGACCTAAAAGACACTGGATATGGAGTTCATATGTCACATTTATGGTAGCCAATATATTTTTAATTAATCCTTCTATATTGCTAAAATCCCACATTTTGAGTTCTACTTCTTAAAATTAGAATTAAAATATTCTGTCTTTTGGGGGTTAGAGGGGTGGAGGAATTCCACCAATTAAACTTCCCCACAAGAAACTTGGAAATGAATAATGTGTAGTTCTTGAATCTGTAAGTCCTGGATCAAGATGCCAAGAAGCTTGGTTCCTCTGAAAGCTGTGTGGGAAGGATCTATTTAGGACTCTTCCTTAGGCTTGTAAATGGCTATCTTCATGTTCACATGATGTTCTTCCTATATGTCCTGTATCCAAATTCCCACCTCTTGTAAAGGCAAGAGTCATATTGAAGTAGGGATACATCCTACTCCAGGCTGACATAATCTTATTTGCAATTAAAGTCACATTCTTAGATGCTGGGAGGTTAGAACTTCAATGTACAAATTTGGAGGAAGAAACTCACCATTCAACCCACAACATATGTCAAATTCCAGTAATCCAAGTAAAATTCACTATTCCAGCATTTGAAAAATTCCCAGACATAAAAAACAGACTTGACTAAAGAAATATAAAAATCCACGATTATAATTGAAATAATTTTTTTAATGTTAGCAACAAATTAGTAAGAACATAGAGATTCAAGTAACACTTGCAACCAAATTTACCTACTAGACATTTATAGAACCATACCCACTACAATAGCAATTACATAGTTTTTTCAAGAGCACATGGAATATTGATTCAAATATTCTAATATTAAAAATAATATTCAAGTATTCTAATAATAAAAATCAATGAATTATAAATAGAACTCAAGAAATTAGGAAAAAATGTTAACATGAAAAAGTGGAGTAGAAAAATATATTTTGTATAAATGTTTAGAAAATAATTGGTTTAACAAACTAAAAATCAAGTCTCTGAAGCTTTCAATATACAGGGATTAGCAAATCAAGAAATAGAGAATAAAGTCAAATAGCAAAAGTAATAAAATAAATTTAAAGTGAGTTAATAATCCAAGCCAATAATATGAAAAAGTTATGAGAATATTTGTCTCAACTCTATGCACTTCTTTTTGAAATTCTTGATGAATTGGATATGTCTATGAAAGTTATAAATTACCAATTTATTTTAAAACACACACAAAGGAACAAATATTCTAAAGAGCTCCACCCAAGAATAACACCAGACCTAGATGAGTTCAAAAGTAATAATTTTCAACTTTCAAATATCATGTATTTCTGGTGTTATTCAAACTACTCAATATTAGAGGGGAAAAGGATATTTTTATGGAAAAAATAAGCTTTGAAGTATTAAATTTTGAAAATGAAAAATAATAAGGAAGGACTGTCTTGAAGACAATGAAATACTTTTGTAAATCTACATTACAAAGCAATCTAATTCAAACAGTGTAGTACTGGCAGAGAAATATGTAAGGAGATCAATAACACAAAAGAAAAAAATAGTCTTAAAGATATAGGGAATCTAGTATGTAATAAAGTTGGAATTTCAAGTCAGTTAGACAAATGTATTATTTAAATGCACTTTTTAGGAATGACCATCCAGTCATTTAAAAGAAATATTTATCTTTTATACAAAATCAATTTCAAATGTGTCAAGCTCTAGTTGTTACAATAGAAATCATTAAAATTCCAGAAAGAGTCTTGGGGGGAGAGGGGGAATAATAAAAACTAAAAGTTTTGAATAAAAATATTGTTTTAAAGCACAAAATGGTGTTCAAAAGTCATAAAATAATAAAATGAAAAACTTATGGTGAAAACATCATTAATAAAGTTAAAAAGTAAATGAGTTTTGGGGAAATATTTTCTAATTTCTTTAAACCCCAATGCTTTGTAACTGAAAAAACACTCAGTAAACTGATGGACTGTCATAGAATTTGCATAGATAAATACATTAGCATATAATTTTATAGAATGCTATAGCAATCTACATAATTTAAAATAATGACCTAACAATTCCAAAGTGGTGTATATTATGGTGTATATTACAACACCATAATTTGTGTCACTTTTATAATGCAAGCACATATAAAGTTAATTTTAATTTATCAAATTAGTGTTCTGTTCTGAAATATAGATCACTAGATAAATGAGAGGGAAAAACTCATAGAAATTCTGTTTACTGCACAATAATTAAAAATACACATTTTAGAGCTTTATAGACATAGGTCTCACTACCTTGAAGTGAAACATTTTCTAAAGGTCAAATTTCTTCTGCTTTTGTAAGCACATACAATATATTCTGTAAGCATATATTTTCATTTTATGACTACTTTATCTATTTAAGATCATCATACATGACATTAAATTCCATGTATTTCCTCTAAAAAGTTAAGTATATAGAAAAGCTTCTATATTTCTTATATTTTGTAAGTGATTCAACTCCAACAGGTAGCATTTCCTGTTTAAGGAAAAAATAGAACACATGGTGAGCCATTGGTAAATTTAAAATCCAGAGATGTTTATCATGTTTCTTGAAAGCCACAAAGTTCAATACTTCAGGGTCTTTTCAACAACAAAAACTGGGAAGATTAAAAAGACTGACCACAAAGGCCTATGCAATTTCACTTTCAAGATGATTACATCAAGTTACATTTAAAAAAAAAAAATCTATGTTTAAAGTTGGGGTGTATATATTAAAGTAGAATAAAATTGTCCCACTTTGTTACCAATCAGTTGAAAATTGACTGGAGCCTGAGTTATACCTACTCTTTCCTTTGAAAACATCTAGGATTAATTATACACAATTTGTGTCAATCATAACAAATTTAGGGAATGTTCCACCTATGATATATTATACCACTTCAAAGATGAAATTTTGAGGATCTTAAACTCTAATTCTCAAACTTTGGCCAAATTATTATGTGATGCATAGGTATCTTCAAAAGACACATGAAACTATTTAAAACCAACATACTAAACTGTTTTTCATTTCAAAATTGGTAGTGCAAGATGGCAATGCTTGGAAGATAATGGAAACCAATATTAACATGTTAAAATGTTCAGTTACACATGCTTGCATTTTGCTTTAATATTATCAAAAGTGGTAGAGAATCTTACTTTTCAAAATGTACATGCTAAGTATTTTTCTGAGGTTTTTCAAAACCTATGATTGCCTTCAGATAGACACAAAAAAGAAAACGAAAATATAAGCAATGATCCTTAACCACAAAGGCATCTTTTTTATCTTCCATAATAGCTATTTGGGTCCAAATAAACCACAGGAATGAGGATTACTTTCAGTGGAAGTGGTTTTGGGAACTTACAGCTCTCTGTCATCTACCATAATCAGGGAAAGGGCGTGTGATTAATCGGATTTATGTTGGGATTGAGAAATTATCTAGCTATGTAAGGCATGGCGCAAGAGCTCTGACTTTTACAATAGGAGACAACGACATGATTAAATGGGAAGCCTCTCTGGGGGAAGTGACTGGAGAATCCATGATTATAGGCTTTGGAGTGATTTGCATGTAAAATTTCAGCAGCTGGGAGCAGTGGTTGCTTGATACAGATTTAGGAAACTGTCCCTTTCATGATTAGGGGATTAAGTTTCCAGAAGAGTAAGGATGGATTTCTTTATCAGTCAGGGTCTTATCCGGAGATAGAACCTTGGAAATATTTTAACAGAGAATTGAATATTAAAAATTCTCCACCAGGTATCAGAGAACAGAAAATGGACTATATCACAAATAATAGTCATTAGAGATATTGAGGAATCACAGTAGTTACTATGGGATGAAGCTATAACCCCTAAAGCTAAGGGCATGGATGGAGGAGTGATGAGGAAAGAGGACTGTACCCTGAGGAAGAGAGGCTGCTGGTAATTAACTGGCACCTCAGGAGATGGATACCATGGAGTGAGCCACAGACCTCCAGGAAAGGAGCTTCTGCCAAATGGCACAACATCTCCCAGAGGGCACAGTAAGGCTGGTTCTGACAGGTGGTAAAAACAGTAACCCCAAGTCAACCGCCACTATTGGAATAAGCTGTCTGCTAAGGTGAAGAATCATTGATGTGATGACACTATCACAACAGGAAGTAACAAGTCCCCTCCTTTCTCCAATCATGTGGTTGCCCCTTAGTGACCTCTGTTGGCAGAGCCTAAGGGAAAACCAACTGGCAAAGAACTGTGGTTTGGCAAGTACTAGTCAAAGAATCAAAAATAGGACACAGCAGCGTGGATTAGAATTGAGAGACCAAAATTCAATAACCAGCACAGCTCACCCATTTGACAACTCAAAATTAATACTTGCCCTTCTACAAACTGTGGCATGTTCACTCAGCAATAACAAAAACATGGACACCTATGCTGAAACATTTCACATTCGCCTCAGAACAAGGAGGGGCAAACAGCTGAATAGTACTTGAGTATAGAATTGCTCCTTCTCAAATTCAATCACAGTACAACTCAGAAAATAATAAAAGCAGGAGAAAGAGAAAGTAAGTCAATTTCCCAGTGATTTGTGGTTTCCTGTTTTTATATATTTTTATCAATTTCTATGTTTTAAACAGTCAAATAATGGGGTCTATTTTTCTATTCTTGATTTTTTTTTTAGTTTGTGGGTATGCCTACTGTACAGTCTTGATAAAGTGTCTCCTGCATGTTTGAAAGACAGTATACTCTCCATAAGGTTCAGTATTATTTGTATATATATGTGTATGTTGACACACTTATACATACACACACATATAAGTATCTATGAACATACACATAGCATATCCATGTGTTGGATATGTATGTACATGTTTAATTCTATTTGTGACTGAATCTATAAAAACATAAATATATAATCAAATAGATGTATATGCATTTAATTTAGATATACCTACTTATACTGTTTAGTTTAGGTCTTCTATATATTTATTTCTTGCCTGGATTCAAAAATAAAAGATAAAATATCCTAATACAAAGCATATATTTCTGTTGTAATCTTCCCTTAGAAATTGGATGTACACCAGCCACACACACACAAACCCAAATTGGGTTCAGATATTGAGACTACATGTACCAAGGGAGTATGGAAGGGTTTATTCCTCACATATGAGACTCTCTTGGGAATGTAGGACAGGATCTAAGGCAGGTCCAGGAATGTCTTGAGAGTAAGTCAGGAGAGAAGACTGGCTTGGTTTTTTATATGGTTAAGGAATAGGACTAGAGTGAGGGTTCCCACAAGCATGAGCTGAGGCTTATGTAGTTTGAGTTTTCCATTAGCACCAAAAGAGGCCTTCTTATCAGCTTGCCTAGCATTGGGACAGAAGTGAAAAGGGGAATAGGGGACTTGAAAGCTGTCAGGAATCAAATATAAAAAAAATGGAGCCAGATATTGTATTACAATTACTTACCTGTTAGTACTCACTTCTCATTCTCCCCTCTCCGAAATCCCTTTTTTTCTGTCTCTGTGGATTTTCTAATTCTGATATTTCATATAAATAAAATGATATGTATAATGGCTTTTTTATGCCTAGCTTCTTTCAATTACCAAAATGTTTTCAAGGTTCAAAATTTCATGTTATAGTATCTATCTTCTACTCTAATAAAAGCATAATATTGAAATTGACCATTTCTCTGGGATTCCTAAGCGATGCCCACCAGCCAAGCCATGCTCATCAGCCAATCAGAGTGCCTGTATGCAAATTAGCTCAGCCAAGATGGAGGCCGGCAGCCACAGAGGCGGCACAGGTGGCAAGGTGGGCAGGGTGGGGCGGGTGGGTGGTGGGCCCCGGGGTGGGTGGGGTCCCAGACTGTGAGAGGGCACAGGCCGATCTGAGGGACCCTCCCTCCCCAGTGCACAATATATTGTGCACTGGGCTCCTAGTATATAATAAAAGGGTAATATGCAAATAGACCAAATGGCAGAACAACCAAACAACCAATGAAAGCATAATATGCTAATGATATGCTAAGGTTTCTCAACTGCTCACTATGATGTGCACTGACCACCAGGGGGAAGATGCTCTGACCGGTAGGTTAGCATGCTGCTAGGGTCTGGCTGATCAGGACTGAGGGACATGGCTGGACATGCCCTGGAGCCCTCTCCCAGTCCCTCCCAGGCCTGATCATGCACCAGTAGGGTCCCTCTGCCTGGCCTGCATCTTTTCGCAATCCAGAACCCCTATCGGGATGTTGGAGAGCTGGTTTCAGCCTGATCCCATAGGCCACTCCCCTTGGGAAGTCTCCATATGGAGGGCTCATGGCTGGTGAGCACTGCTGTGGCAGCACAAGCCTCTCCTAAAGGAGACTGATTGAGTGTGAGCCTGTGGCAGGCACATTGGGGCCAGGATGAGTGGGAGCGGCAGGTAGGAGCTGTAGACACCATTGGCCTGCAGGTTTAAGCCCAATCTCTGCAAGCCACCCAAGGGACCTCACCCAGGCACGAATTTGTGCACCAGGCCTCTAGTGAATATATAATTTCTTTTTATTATGTATTTTATTTAACTATCTTTAGATGATGGACATGCGGGTTATTACCACTTTTTGACCATTATGAATCATGGTGCTATGATCATATGTGTGCATTATTTTGTGTAAACATTCTTTCAATTGTCTTGGGTATAACAAGAGAAGAGAAGAGAAGAATTACTGAGTCATAGGGTAACTCTATGTTAAATTTCTGAGGAACTGCCAAACTGTTTTTTCAAAGTGATTATATTACACTAAAGGCCCAATGCATGAAAATTCCTGCACTTGGTGGGGGAAGGGGGTCCCTCACTCCAGCCTGCATCCTCTCATAGTCCAGGAGCCCTTGGGGGATGTCCACATGCCAGCTGAGGCCATTCCCCAGGGGACCGGGCCTTAGCTGGCAGTCAGAGTCACACATCCCTGGCAGTGTGGGGGCAGCCTAATCCACAGTCAGACATCATTAGTGCTGCCATGGAGGTGGGAGAGGCTCCAGCCACTGTCACTGTGCTCATAGCCATCAACCCGGCTTGTGGC
The DNA here is from genome assembly GCA_004026665.1 of Murina feae. Taxonomy (NCBI): domain Eukaryota; kingdom Metazoa; phylum Chordata; class Mammalia; order Chiroptera; family Vespertilionidae; genus Murina; species Murina feae. The sequence continues at coordinate 214 of PVJC01029715.1, read as the reverse complement.
TGAGCAGAGCTCCTCCTGTGGGAGCACACTGACCACCAGGGGCAGCTCCTGCACTGAGCATTTGCCCTTTGGTGGTCAGTGTGCATCACAGTGACTGGTCATTTCCAGTTGTTCTGCTGTTAGGGTCAACTTGCATATTACCCTTTTATTATATAGGATTACAATCCCACTACCAGTGTATGAAAGGCAAATTTCTCTATATTTTTACCAACAT
>PVJC01029714.1:0-21980 GCA_004026665.1 Murina feae | reverse complement strand
TAAAAACGTATTTTAAAAATTATGTTTAAAGGAAAACTGAATCCGTATAGTTTTATTAATTAATATTTAAAATTACTAAAACAGAATTTGAGACACTATTATGTCCAAGGAACTTAGTAAAGCTTTAAAGAACACCTTTTCAAAATTCTTTCAGATAAGAAATAATATTTTGCCAAGAAGTTTCTTGAGTTTACTTTTATATCCTTAAACAGATGACTATGTATACCACCAGTGCACACATTCTTCAAACAACAGAAGCCACATGTCCTTCTATGTCAGAGCTAAGAAGCTGCTTTGTGCACTTTTTGTCTTTCTACCCTCATTTAATGATGGGTTAGCAGCCAAAAGAAGCAACCCTTTCTTCAATATTTTAATAAAACTATTATCAACTTTGCTTTTAACTTTAACTTATGGAATGTGCTATTAGACATCAAGTAAAATGGAGATTGAAGAGCAGAGTTGTATAGCCCTGGACCGTAAATAAGGACCCAAATACCAATTCTGCTGGGTGCTAGATGTGAGATGACGGGGTTCAGGACACACTTTCCCATAATGGGACACCCTTAGGCCCATGGCCTTCTGATTTTAAGCTGAAGGAATTTGAGAAAATGGCAGAAGTAAGAAGGGCGTTTCTCTGACTTTCTCTGCCTTTCTCCTCTGAAGCAGGTCATAAACTCTCATGTGAGGCTTGACCCAAAGGAAAAGAGCATCCTTATCTCTAAGAGGAAAGGACACCAAGAAAAATCTGCACAAACAGGCTTGTGCTCACTTTCCCCAACTTACTGCACTTACCTTTGTGCCATCACAGTTCTCCACCACAGCCCACTCTTCATCAAACCCTGCAAAAAGCACGCTGCCTCGTTTCTTCAGGTCTTCATGTCACATGAAACTGAAGTGAAGTAAAGTTGTGTGCTTTTCTCCTATTAATTTGTCTTTGTCAGTTTAATTTCAGATGCAGCCAGGAGCCCTGAGAGAGTCGAGGAAAACTTTGCTCCTCCCTCAGACAAGCCCTTATTCTCTCTGAACCTCAGTTTCCAAATCTGCAAAACAGGGTTAGTAATTCCGGCTGTGGCAAAATGACAGGGCTGTTCTATTAATTAGTTATGAGTGTTTTAGAAACAGCAATAAAGAATAATGACAGGAGCCACTCCTAATGATAGGCGCTTCCGTTTCAGAAGGAGTTGCCTTTTGGAGGCAGTAGACCTGCTGGTTCCCAGCTTCCCCCTCCTTCCTCACTGTCCCCATCCCACTGTCCCCATGCAGGGTGGTCACGGTCATATCAGGAACTCGGTCCCCTAACAATAGTTGTCCATACGGTTTACTGATCTCTCTCTTCTGCTAAGCAGCATATGATATTGTGATGTATGATCTATGATATTTGTCCACATATTGGTGTTTGTCCACAGTTTGGCTCACAGCCCAAATCCCTTGTAATTTCCTCACCGAATAGAGCAACAGAGGCATCTTTTGTTGTCATACTTTTTGGTCCTCTGTTTCTGAAATAGCTTTAGAGTGATAAATGTGAAGTGGCTATTTTTTGTTATTCATGACAAACCCCCTTTCACCACGTCTGAGTTTGTGTTAGTGGATGACATTAGGAAAGCCCCTAGATAACCACAATGGGGTGTGGTGTTGGGGAGGAGCTAGCTGGTTTCCACCGGAAGCAACCATATGGTTGGGACTTTCAGTCCCTCTCCCCTCCCACAAAAGGTTGAATTAATCACCAAGAGCTAATGATTTTATCCATCATGTTTATGGAACGAAGCCTCCTAGAACCCTAAAAGGATGGTGTTTGGAGAGCTTCCAGGTGAACACAGGAAGGTGCTAGGCAGGTGGTGCACCTAGTGTGTTCCTGGACAGACGCTCCATGGCCCCTCACGCATCCCTTGCTCTACACTTCACTTCCATCTGGCTGTTTCTGAGTTACATTCTCTTGTAATAAATTGTTGATATAGTAAGTAAATTCTTTTCCTGAGTTCTGTGAGCTGCTCTAGAAAATGATTGAACCCAAGGAGGGGGCTGTGGGAATCTCTGATCTAGAGCCAGTTGGTCAGAAGTACAATGTGATACAACAGAAAAAGTATATATTGGTCTCTGCCCCAGAGATCCTGGACTAGAGTCCCCAGAACGCTTGTCATTCCCTCCTACGGGATAAGAACACTAGCAGCATCTTTTGCTCTACAGTTGGGTCTCTGACCTCGGTTTCTGACACAGAGCTTCTATGTTCCTTGGAACTTCCTGGGCGATAGGAGCACCTTTTGTTCTAATGAGATGGTTTTGGTGGCTCCAGGATGAGGGTTGTCACCAGAAAGACTGAGCCATGATTAGAAGTTTGGAATGCTCAGCCCCAGTCCCCATCCTCCTGAGGGGAGAGAGGGACTGTAATAGAGTTAATGACCCATCGTGCCTACATGATGAAGCTCCCATGAACATCCCAGAAGTACAGGGCTTGGAGAGTTTTCAGGCCGGTGGACATGTGGAGGTTCTGGGAGAGTGAGCTCAGGTTCTGGAAGCTTAGCATCTCTTCCCACATATTTGCCCTTACACATTTCTTCCATCTGGATATTTATCTGTATCCTTTATCATAACTTTTTATAACAAACTGGTAAACATTATGTAAACTGTTGTCCTGAGTTCTGTGAGCCACTCTAACAAATTGATTGAATCTGAGGAGGGGATTGTGGGAACCTCTGATTCATTGCTTATTGGTCAGAAGCACAAGTAGCAACCTGGACTTGAGATTGGCATCTGAAGTGTGGGGCAGAGCCCTTAACCTGTGAGATCTGACACTATCTCCAGGTAGCGAGTGTCTGAATTAAGTTGTAAGATTCCCAGAGGGAGTCTGAGAACCTCTTGTTGTGTGGGGAGAAGCCCACACACATTTGGAGACCAGAAGCGAAGTGTCTGAGTGTCAGAAGCGCAGGATAGAGAGTCAAGTGTGGAAAGGAGAAACACGGGAGGATCCTCTCCCTTACAAGCACGAAGGTCCTTTCAAGGTCAGCCTGAGGACTGGAAGCATAGTTCTTACAGGGAGGCAGGGACTGAAGTCCCCAAATGTGATTTTTCTAAAAGAACAAACTGTCATAGTCAGACCTTGCTTCAGGAATGGATGAAGTAGTCTGACGAAGCTGAGTGGTGTGCAGGAATGGGAGAGTGGCAGGTGGAGAGGGCTCCAGCCCATCTCTCAGCTGGCCTCATTGGCCAGCACAACAGCATGTGGTGTCAGACCCCTGGGTTTGACAGTCTGTCTCCGTTGACCCTGGCCCAAAGACAGCTCTTCTTTATCTTATTTTGAAATTAAATTTATTCGGGGTGACATTGGTTAATGCAATTATATAAGTTTCAAATATACAGTTCTGTAATACATCATCTATATACTGTATTTTCTGTCACAACCCAAAGTCAAAATATCCTTCTGTCACCATGTATCTGACTCCCCATCTCCTCTCCCCCTAGGAATCATCATATTGTGTGTGTCTATAAATTTTTGTTTGTTTCTCTTGTTCGTTGCTTTCAGTTTGATATCCCACATATGAGTGAAATCATATGAGTCCTAACTTTTTCCTTTGGACTTATTTCACTTAGCATGATATCCTCAAGGTCCATCCATGTTGTGCAAATAGCGGTATTTCACCTTTTCTTACAACTGAGTAGTAAGTATGCCATTGTGTATACTAGTATATACCACAATCTTTATCCAATCATCTATCAAAGGGCACTTTGGTTGTTTCCATGTCTTGGCCACTGTGAATAATGCTACAATGAACATGGAGGCACATATATCTTTATGAATAAATGTTTTCTTTTTTTTTTGGGGGGGGGGTGTTGAGTAGATAGCCAGAAGAGGGTTGCTGGGTCATATGTAACTCTATTCCCAATTTTTTGAGGTACCACCATATTGTCTTCCATAGTGGCTATACATCAGCATTGTGTGAGGGACCCTTTCTCTAAAGAGAGCTCTTCTTAGTTATCCAAAGTTCCTTGGATTCTAAGTAGAGTTAGAGTTCCTTCCCATAGGACCAGGATGTCTGCATCGAAAGCTGAAAACCTTTAAGACTATTAGTTTTGTGTCACTTCCCAAACTAGCACCCTGCTTAAGATTTGGTTAAGAACCATATGATTTCACTCATATGTGGGATATCAAACTGAAAGCAACAAACAAGAGAAACAAACAAAAATTTACAGACATACACAAAGGTTTGGTCTTTCACGAAGATCTGTAATTCACTGAATACTGAAAGCACTTCGAAGTTTCTATGTCTGTCCCCATGAAAGTGAAGTAGAGTTTATACAAAATGATATAATTTCTCAGACTGCTTGCCTATCCAATATAGATTGCCAAAAACTGTTCAGCCAGAGCCAAGGAAGGGGTCACCAACATTAAGCACAATAACCTCAGGTACTTCTGCTGAAGGGTCTGCCTTAGCCAGATGGGATTCTCTTTCTCTCTCTCTTTCCGCAAGACCTCATGCAGCCACAGGAAATGGCCTGGGATGGGCTGTTGACCCAGGGTCATGTATAGTCTGTCCAGCAACCTCAATATAACTGAGCTCAAAGTGATGAGCTCACCCAGGAGTTTCAACTAAAAATAACAAGAGGATGAGTTAGCATCAGGGGATGAACACAAAAGGGGTTCAGAATATGAAGCCAGGACCATGCAGGGTCCATGGTCACGGCCCAAAATGAAGGGTGGGCAGGAGATAAAACCCAAAGTAAGCACAGGACAGGAGGCTAACATATGCCGGAGCAGAGAGAAAGAACATGATAGAAGGGAGAATCACAGAAAACAGTAACTAAGGATATTTCTTTTCTTAGGATATTGTTTCTTTTCCTGGTTCTCTGCACTCCTGATAATAAACCCCTATTCTTTCTATCTGACCTGAATACATATCTATTTCTGACACCCTGAAACCAATGGAGTCGAGCAGATGGCTGCTCTCCTCCCTTCCCTCCCTTCCACTCAGGGATTGGGCCAAGGTGGAGGAAACCTCAGATTATTCATATTAGTATCCTGGGTGCTAGTAGAGCTTGCTAACTCATCAGTGACCCTACAAATCTTCCACGCCTCTAGTTGATATGTCTCTAAATTATGGGGCTGAATAATTACACCTACCCCCTTAATTCCAGTCTTTTTAGCCGTTTGTAAGTAGGGCTCTCCTGGCTGAGAAATGGAGAGAGAAACGTCTTTGGTCCCTATGGCTTTCCCCATGGAATTTGCAAGGAGGGGAGGAAGGACTTCAACAAGAAGGCGTTTTGGATGTCCCTATTGTAGGAGACAGAAACTAGAAAAGCCCCATCATCCTGGGACACAGACCAGTCTTTGGTTTTGTATATCGGGCTGTTGGCCATTTAAAAAAAAAAAAGGCTCAAGCAGTGAGCTTCAGGGCAGTTCCAGTGCTGAGCAATTAGACTAGTAACTGTCAGGGATGGTCCCCAGAGGGATGGATATGAACCTCTCCTGCGTGGGAGGAGCACAGGTGCCTGTGCCTGCTGGGGAGCAACTGCCAGGACCCAGGACCTCCCAGTATGCTTTCATCTTTCCATCTTCCATGCAGGGTTTTACTGCACAATCAAATGCTTGATGGTGTTTGTGCACTTAGAAGTTCACTGCAAGTTGATTTCTTCAATTAGTTGCTCTGAGAAAGAGTCATCTAATTGTTAACTTGCACTGTGATTGAATTTATTTTTTTTAAATATTTTTATTGATTTTTTACAGAAAAGAAGGGAGAGGGATAGAGAGTTAGGAACATCGATGAGAGAGAAACATCGATCAGCTGCCTCCTGCACCCCCCCTAATGGGTATGTGCCCGCAACCCAGGTACATGCCCTTGACCAGAATTGAACCTGGGACCCTTGAGTCCACAGGCCGACACTCTGTCCACTGAGCCAAACTGGTCAGGGCGCACTGTGATTGAATTTAAACGCCAGCTGATCTGACTAGCTCTGCTTCTTTCATTCTTTTCTACCTTGAAGAGCATTTGAAGCTACTTATGAGGAAATCCTTTCTGAAAACATTGCAGCTCATTCCTTTCATTCTCACGGAAAATCTGACTGTTGAGCCCTCACTCCTAAAGCAACTGGAATCCAGGCTGTGTGCTGAAGGAACAGATGGTGTGTCCCCTCTTCAGAGTGGAGGGGACTGACCAGCTCAATGACAACAGAAATTCCTAACTCACAGGTCACTGCAGGTATCATGCTAATTCGGGGAGCTCTGACTCATCACTCTCACCCCACTTCTGAGAGGACCGGGAGCCAGTTCCCTGTTCCGGGGCAGCACAGTGGCTGGGACTTAGAGACTTAAAAAGAGAAAAAAAGAAGCCCCATGCTCTCCCTGTAAAGCAAGAAACAGAGGCCCGTTTGTGTGGCTTCTCTTTGGTAGTCCTGCCTCTGTTCCGGAAAAATTTGCTCCATGAAAAGAGTGGGCAGGAACCCCAAGTTGCTGCTCTGTGGACTCCCACCCCCACCTCTCATGGATTTTCTTTCATCTGAGGGGTAATTCCTATCAGAGGAATGCCCCCAGTTTACTTCAGAGTAAAGCCCCTTTTAGAAACGAGCTGTCAAAGTCATCCCCACAGACAAGAGCCCTGGCTAGCACGTGTGCGAGTGCCCCTTCCCTTGTGGGAGGGGGAGCCTGGGCCTGATGGCTCACAGATGACTCAATGCTGTCACCAAGCAACCATCTCTACTCCCCAGTCCAGGACAAGCAAGAAGAGAAGAGACAAGGCCACTTATTTCTCAGTCCTTGCTCATGGACAGTCACAGCTTTGTCTGAATAGACTGAATGCATAACAATGACCTTGGGCTTGCCCTAGTGAAAACGGTGTCTTTCATGACAGTGAGAGATCAGCCATGGCCTTAAAGCAGGCAGGTCACTTCCTGCAGCCCAGGGCCCAGGGTTTACACACATTAGTTCACTAAGTCTCACCAGCCTGGGAGAACTCTGCTTTATAGATGATGGACTTGAAGCTCAGAAGGGAGTGATTGGGCTAAGATCACAGAAAATGAACAACTCAGGCAGTCTGAGTGCCAGGCTCTGGCTGGTCTAATGGGCTGGCCCATCCCCCGGCATGCACTGCAGCAGCCAGACTTCTGCCTCACCGATGGGGAAGGAAGTGCAGCAGCCAGTTCTGCAGGTACTGGTGTTTATTCATAGACTAAATATTTGCTGATTAAAAACTTCATTGCGTTGCTCACCAGCCCATCATGATTTGATTTCTTTCTGGCCACAGCACTTTACTGTTTGCCCACGCAATTATGCTCTTTTGGTATTTATGGAATAAGCTGAAGCTCCCTGGCTTCACATAGAGGGATGAAGCCAGGCCTTCATGATGGTGAGGACAGAATTATGTTGTCTCACCTCCCCGCCCCCGTCCCCCTCAAAGCACACTCTCTCCAGTCCACCAGGTGACAGTACCCCATAGGCACTGTAGCTCAAATCAACTTCCTGCCCCAAAACTCATCTCATCCTCCCAGATACTTCCTTCGTGACTCATCCCTACAGTTCCTCACTCCCCTCCCTGCTCTCAGGGCACCCTGGGTGATGTGGTGGCCACTGCAACACACTACCCAGATCCCCTAATTGAAGGACTTGTCCTAGCTGCTGAGGTGCTGTCCAGGGCCCGGGGCTTGCCCCTGGTGCCCAAATCATGCCCCTTTCTGATGGCCCACACCAGTGACTGGCCAGTGCAGTGTGTGACATTTTCTCACCTCACTCTGAAGGGTCTTTGCAGCACTCGAGCTCCTTGTGTGTTGCTGAGGCCACCATCGGGCCCACACTGCAGCTCCACATCTCCCTCTGCCCATCTTACTTCCACTCGTCCCTTCCCCAGATGGTCCCTAAGGGCACCCTGCATGCTGGGTTCTGTCTCAGAGTCTGCTTCTTAGGGGAACTGCCACATTCTCCCTCAGACCTTCTCTGTATATGACTGTCTTGCCTTTTAGACTCTGAACTCCTCAAAGGCAGAGCTGAAACTTATTTCCAAATCCACAGAGCCTACTTCAGGCCCTGACATGCAGGAGATGCTCAGGAGGTGTTTGTGGAACGAATGGATGTAGTCACTTAAAAGCTATTGTGAGAGGAGAGGAATTGAAAGACAGGTGCCTGTGGATGGGACGCCTCGGCCAAGGTCTGGTCTTTTAGCATCGCCCTCCCAGAAGCATATTTATTGCCATCATCTCCCAAGCTACTTTATTGTCCAAACTGGGACTTGGCTGGACTCCTTCCTCTCCCCCCCAAACTCTATCTTTCTGGACTAAAAACTGCATTTGGGGTGTGGTCCCACAGGAACCACTGAAGTAAATGAGCAGCTGTGTCAGCAGCTCAGCCATGTGCAGCTAGAGCCTGGCTATTCCAGAACAATAACGTTGTGCTCTGTTGCTCCCTCCATGTGTAGATATTTTCTCTTAGTTGATTTCTATATATTTTAACTTTTGTAATTTTCAAAAGTACCTTATTTCCGATAAGATAAACAAATGTGCTGTGCACACCTGGCCCTTAAGTCTCAGGGGTTGCCTGGCAGGGTGGCCACGGTGCCGTCCAGATGGAGGAATGTCGTGTAGACTTGGGCAGATAGCAACCAAGGCTAGGAACTTGGGAAGAACAGTGATTCCTTTCCATGCTCTTTCCTTGAAGGCAGTTCGAAGTCAGGGTTCCTGTCTCCCTTACCACAGATGGTCAGGAGGCAGGAGCTGAGCTCCGAGAGGAAACGCTCTTCTCCTTAACTTGATATGAGGGACTCCGGTGGGCACTTTGAAACCCCATAGTCCTCAAGCTATAGCCCTTCATGACATCAGGGGCTTAGGATGATTGCCCCACATCTACTTTTGAAGGAGCCTGGGCCCAGCCACCACTTGCTATAGAGGTTGCTTGTTGGATTCCTCAGTGGATTGGAATGGACTTGATCCAATGGGAAAATCGACACAGAATCATGTTCCCTCATGAAGGATCTGCTCCCTCCCTTGAGCAGGCACATTCCTCATGTCATCTCAACTCAGAGTGACTCCTTCTGATAGGACACTGGGGCCTTCCTGAAGGCAGATGGGCCTCTGGTGGGCAACTGTATTTGTGTGGCCATCGACATATAAACAAGAGTTGCCTGCGTGCTGCACAGCAGACTCATAAGGTAATCAAAATGCATCTTTGTTTGTGTCCTTCAGCGTTCTTTATGATCCATTTATTCTGGGTGATCCGTCCTACCCCCGGACAAGAACTCCAGCAAGCCCCAAGAAGATTCTGCTTATTTGGGGGTAAGGGACAATCCTAGAGTCATTTTAAGCAGTAAGTACTGACTCCATTCAGCAAGGAGCATGTCCACTCCACAAGAACAATCAGAACTCTGAATCTGATAAGGTATCAGACCTTGTCTCCTTCCCCAGTGGATCCCCTGTGGGCTGGAGGCAGCGTGGAGAGCTGGGTGGTGGTCTTGTTGATTTCTCTCCAGGTGAAAAAAATCTCACTTCAATAAGCTGGTCTCACCTTGCAGGACCTGCCGGTCATCTAAAGCTGGCTGTCCTTCTCTTGGGATGCTTTCCTGAGCAATTTATAGGTTCCCCTCCAGGCAACCTCCCTGGCAGTGCCCTTGTTCCCCAGTCAGGGCATCTCTATTTGAGGGGTTACTGGCACTGCTTCAGCTCCTGGACATTTACCTCCAACTTCTCACTGCTGAGGTCTGTCCTCCAAAAAGCCCTTAGACTAAGATCCTGGATGACCCCCATGAAATGTCTCTCCTATTGTAAGTGACCCAACACTATACAACTCTGACCTCAACAAACTTGGAATGTGGCCAACCCTGCCATAGCAGCAGTGTCCTGGCTCAGCTTCCCTACTTCAGGGAAGAGAGGGGATGGTGCATAGCACAGTGTCCTCCAAACAAAGCCTCCTCAATGAGTCCTCTCTCCTCCCACCCTCTTAGCTCCTTTTATTCTCTAAAAGGTGAGGAAGTTCTAGAATAACTCTATGATGTTGGTAGTTTTATTTGGTGTGGGTGTATTTTATTTCAATCCTCACCTGAGGACATGCTAGAGAGAGGAAGGGAGAGAAACATTGATATGAGAGAGAAACATCGTTTGGTTGCCTTCCGTATGTGCCCCAAAGAGGGATCAAACCTGCAACCCGAATATGTGCATTGACCAGGAATTGAATGGCAACCTTTCGGTGAACTGGATGATGCTCAACCAACTGAGCCACTCCTGCTGGTCAACACATTGGTAGTTTTCATAGAAAGAAATCAAGGCTCAGAAATGTTATCCTCATTTGGTTTAGATTTTGATTCATGTTGCAAAACCCCCCAAAGCAATAATGACTTAAATAGTATCTAAACTAATAAAAGCATAATATTAAAAGTAACCGTTTCTTCGGGACGGCCTAAGCCACGCCCACCAGCCAATCAGAGTGACTGTATGCAAATTAGCCCAGCCAAGATGGCAGAAGCCGCAGCCCTGGGCTCCGCCATCTTGGGAGCCTGGGTCCTGGGAAGGCATCTGAGAAGCCTTCCGGGGAAGCGGGACCCCTCAGCCACCTGCTGGGAGGCCGATCCGGTGGCCAGCAACACCGGAATGGCCTCCCAGGCGGAGAAGCCTGGGGGGTGGGGGGACCGCATGCCCCCTCCTGGGAAGCCTATGGGGTGGCCAGTGCCACTCCATTGCTTTCCAGGCAATGGCCCAGAGGGTCAGTGGGAGCTGTGGCCAGCCTGAAAACTGCCCTTGGCCCCTCATCCAGGCTTGCCACACCACTTGGGGTGAGGATCTCCACTTGGGGTGCTTGACCAGCCTGCAAACAGACATTGACCCCTCACCCAGGCTGGCCAGGCACACCAGCAGGTGGCCATCCCCAGAGGGGTCCCAAGCTGTGAGAGGGCACAGGCCAGGCTGAGGGACCCCCCTCCCCCACCACCCCAGTGCACAAATTTTTGTGCACTGGGCCCCTAGTAGAAATATACTTCTCTTACAACTGAAAGAAGTTTGGAGGTAGAAAAATTCCAGAATTTATAAGATATTACTTAGTGTCAGGATCCCAGCTCCTTCTATCTTGTTGCTCTGCCATCCACAGCATTAGCGTCTACATCATGGTCAAGGATAGCTGCTTAAGCTGCAGCCACCCCCTCTGCATTCCAGGCAGTAGGAAAGAAGCAAAGAAGGGTGCCCCCTTCTGCTTTTAGGACGCTCCCTGGAAATTTCACACACATCACTTTCACTTACAACTCATTGACCAAAACTTAGTTTCACACAAGGAAGGTCGGGAAATGCAATCTTCATTCTGGGTGGCCGTTTAAAAAAAAACAGCTTCTGTTACCAAGGGAGTAAAGAATGGATATTGGGTTAAACAGTTTCTGCCATGGGTGTTAAATAACTTGCCTCAAGATTTCCAGTTGGACCCTGTCTGCAGAAGGTAATGGCCATACCAGAGAGAAGAAGCAGTAGGATATGGAGGCGGACACTTAACATATCTGCTCTGAGGTATGGAAAATGGCTTCAGGGTCTCCTACCTGCTTTACTGAAATTCCACTTGCTTTGCCAGGAGTCCCACGGCCTTCGCTCGTCACTGGAATCTTCACTGCCACCTCACTTTGGCCACTGGTGAGGAAAAATGCCAACGTCAGTGTTGAAAGGGGTAAAAAGTAGAGTGATTTTTCTTTCCCTTCAGCTTCCTGTCCCCTGGATTCTCTTTGAGAATGGAAGATTCGTGGTTCCATTCTACTTATGCTAATATGTATTGCGCTTCTATCCCATGAACGACCCTGGGCAGGCCCTGGGGGATACAGAGGGGAGTGGGCAGAGTCCCATTCCGCAGGAGCACAGACATGGACACAGATAACTTAAGGGAAGGCCCTTGGAGAGACAAAGTGAGATCAGGATAGGGGTTTGGGGACAGTGTTCAGGGAAGAGGAGGCATTTGAGTTTGACTTTGAAAATTAGTTAGAATCGTAAGTAAAGCAACTGGGAAGATGGTCAAAGTGCACCCCAAAGAGAGAAAACAAAATGATCAAGAAAACAGAGAGAGCCTAAGGAAAAAGAAGGAATCTAGAACCACCGGAGTTTAGGGAGACTGCGAGGAAAGGAGGCTCAGGGTCAGACATGGGTGTGTGGGGTGAGGTGAAAGTGAAAACTGGCAGGCAGGCTGGGACCAGCTTGCAGCAGACTTCACATACTACAATAGGGCTTTGTTATGGAGGAAGCTAGGAGTCATCGAAAGGTTTTGATGAAACATGACACAATGGGCTTCCCTTTCTGGCCTACTTTCTTTTAATAGTATTAAACAGCAGACATTCTCCAAGGGGCCAAAGACCAGTAGAAGTCACCAATAGAGAGGGCTTAGAAGCATTTTCAATTTCCATGTGGAAACATTTTGTAGTTTAGTGATGACAAATCTTCATGGAAAAAACTTTTTAAAAATCTCAAAGTGGGGAATGAGCACTGTTCTGCTCTCTTCCAAATAGGTTGGCAATGGCCAAGGTCACCAGGGGAGAAGGCTCAAGTGATGTGTAAAGACACAGCTCTTTCTCTGTGGGTGGGACTTCACCTGGCTGCCTAGCAACAGGGCAGCCTCCCTGGAACAGTGGCTGAGCAGGTGAGTGGTCAGGGGAGGCAAGAGCTTCCTCTGTTTGGGCTTGGGTGTCCGGAAAGCTGGTTTTCTCTCCTGGAGAGAGGGAGGGAGGAAGGGTGGGAAGGCGACCTGGGTGACAGACACCCAATCCCTCATTTCACCTGCCGTTTTCACCTATAGTGTTCTGGGGTCTGATAGCGGGTTAGTCAGTAGAATTTCTCCTGTCGTTTAGATGGTGTTTAATCCTCTGAGTGTTACCAGAAAAGGGGACCTGGCCCTGAGTGGGTTTGTCTAGGGCCTGCTGGTAGTATGTGGGTTCTTGACTTTGTGCAGGAAAAATTTTACAACATGAGTCCAGGTGACTTTGAGGGTGTGTTTATTAAAGCTAAGGACAGTGAAATAAAGAAGGGTTTAGCATAGAAGAAGCTTTGGCTCACTGGAAAATCAGACAAAAGGGGGCCTTGGAGATGGGTTCACGGTGTTGGCCCAGGACCAGCTGCTGCTGACCATTGCTCCCCTAGTTGCAAGTCTCATGGGGTTCCTTAGAGTTTAGGAGATGCACCCCTTTGGGGGAAGAAGAGGGAGAAGACAAGGCACAGGTGTGCTCCCTGGAGGGACAGCACAAGCCGGGTCCTTTGTTTTGAGAGCTTTTAAAGGCTGGGAGTTTAGGAGAGGTTTTAGGGCATATCGCAATAGAATAGTCACCAACTTTTCCACGTGTGAGCTGTCGGGGTTATGGTTTCCACTGACTGGTCAGCACTAAGGCAGGGGGTCATTAGTCATTACAGCATATTCTGTGTTGCCCACCTGGTTTTGCTGCTTTTCTGAAATACAGCTAAAGCCTAGATGTTATCTCCAGGGAGGTGACCTTCTGTATGCGGCTGTAAATTGGTTGGCTAGTTTGTGTAGCTATCTATCTGTTTCCCCATTCCACTTGCCAAGGAATTTTCTTACCTTCTTACTATCCTGCCTCATGAAGAGCCCTAAGTCTTGGAAATAGGCTTTATTTTACTTCAGAAAATTTGTTTAACTCTTTGGCACTCACTGAAAACATGGTGCATGGAGACCAAACAAGAGTAGAATGGTGCTTTGAGCGCATGAAGCCAAAGGTCATAGCAATATTTCATTTATTGCCAACGATTTGAGAATTTCGGAGGCTCGCTGGGTAAGACATTTCTCTCCTCATTTTCATAGAATGGAACACTTTCCGGCTTATAGAAAGTTTATAAACGTTTTCACTGTTTAAAGTGGCAATGGAACACTTTCCGGCTTACGGAAAGTTTATAAATTTTTTCATTGTTTAAAGTGGAAATTTTGAACTGATATTTTAAACAAGCATTATCTGGAACTTAGGTTTGAGATATGAGATGTGTATGGTAACACCCCATTTAGCTGGGATTATCAGGGACCAAGACATTTCAGAGAAATAAAATACTCAAGTATTTAAGTTGAATTCCTTGGGAACTCAATGCTTGTGTTAAATGCTTTTGATGGAAATTTTTCCCAAATGTCTTGTGTAGTCAATGTTTTCTGAAACAAGAGTGTAGTATCAGATCCCATTGACTTGCTGCTGTCTAACGAGCGTCATCATGAAAGCCACTTTCAGGATCATTCTGAACTCTGCATTGCTCCCCAGGCTACCAGAGCACGTCTGTTGGACACGCCTCAGTGGGCCCAGTGATTGTGATCCAGTAGTGTTCCTGTTAGCCATTAGTGACCCTGTACTGTTGCATGGGCAAGAACCTGAGGATGTTTTATAGACTGTAAAGTGTGGTATCCATGCCTGGTGTAGGCATTAGTGGTCTCCACCCAGGGAAAGCTGGGTTTGCTTAGGTTGCTTTCATTACGCTTGCTTGCTTGTAATATAAAGTCAGAAGAACAGGATTCAATTCCAGTCTTCTTTTTCTTGCTATGCAGCCCAAGACAAGTTATCAACTCTTTATGCCTTGGCTATCCCACTAACCAAAATGGTAGTAATAATACCCTGCCCTGGGTTGAGGATTAAACCGTGTGTCCTAAGCTCTAATGTGCTTTGGAAAAAAAAAAAGTTCTCTCATTTAATTAACACAAATCTGTTAGGCAGATATTTAATCAATTTGGAAAACCCAGGCTCCTCCTCCATGAAAACAGATGAAACAATAGAGGAAATGCACAGGTGTCCAGTGAGCAGAGTCAATTAATGTAAACCTCGGGGGCGTAAGAGGGGGGGGATTTTAAAAGTTTAGTTGAAAGAACAGAGGATGCTAGAAATAAACGTTTCATCTCAAAACTACAGGAAAATAAGTAAACAGTAAATTAAATGGCCTAGAGGATTCATGAAGCTGAATCATAAAAAAATAAACACAAAATCCTGTGGTTTGGACTCCATAAAGATAAGCAATTTAGAGTCTGTTTCTTTAATAATAGGCTCTTTCCTGTTTTAGACAAAGAGTGCACCAAGAAAATGATGCAAGTGTGTTTCTGCCCACTATTCTCATATTTTCTCATCAATGCTAACATACTTACGTCACAGGATGGGAGAATTAAATGAGATGCTGTGTGTTACTGAGCTGACACACAAGAAAAACTATATGTGTATAGTTAAATGGGAAGCTGAGCCCTGACTAGTTTGGCTCAGTGGATAGAGCATCTGCCTGCCGACTGAGGGGTCCCAGGTTCGATTCTGATTAAGGGCATGTGCCTTGGTTGCTGGCACATCCCCAGTAGGAGGTGTGCAGGAGGCAGCTGATAGATGTTTCTCTCTCATCGATGTTTCTAACTCTCTATTCCTCTTCCTTCCTCTCTGTAAAAAAAAAAAAAAAAATCAATAAAATGTATTGAAAAAATAATAATAAAAATAAATGGGAAGCTGAAGAGCACTTTTATTCTCCCTCCTTCTTCCTTCTCATTTCCCCATCTTCCTCTGTTTTGTTGGTCTCTATTGAGAACTGACTGGGTGCCTTGGGCAGGTGCTGAGATGGTCCTGTTCTCCAGAGACTTTGCTCATTCATTTGCTCGACCAATATTTATTTATTTATTTATTTATTTATTTATTTATTTATTTACTTACTTACTTACTTATTTATCTTCTTACTTATTCATTCACAATGCCCTTCCGCATCATAAATCCTAGCAGCTTATAGAGTAGGTAGGGATAGTCACAACAGCAATAGAGATTATTCACCCAACTGTGGGGACCAGGGGGACATGGAAGGGTTGGGAAAAATTTGCATGAAGGTTTCCACAGTGCTTCCCATGATGGGACTAGATAAGAAAGATTTTGTGCAGTTCTCTCACCTGTGGGGCTCATACGCAGAGCCTGGGAGGCCCCCACCAGGGCCTGGACACCTATCCAACCACACCCAGCTCGCTCATTGCCCAGGTGACTTACTGGGGAAACAGGAGAATTGAATAAGATGGACACCTATGGCTACACTTTTTTTCTTAAATTTTGTGACTATTCTGTGGCCAGTCACCAGAGTCTCAACTCTTTGTGTCTATGCTCCTTTGTTTCAGGGTCCTGCGCTTTGAATGAGCCGAAGAAAGAAACATTAGCTTCTGTGTGTCAATAAGTCAACCTCTCTTGCATGAGAAACAGCAGCAGGTTTGGGACACACAATGTTGGTTCCAAATTCACCAGGATTTATTGAGCTCCAACTATGTTCGAGGCTCTTCTCAAGATCAGCGTTGAGGATGATAAAATTCCTGTTTACATTTGAGGAATAATGAACCAGAGGAATAAATCTATGGTATAATATCCAGTTAAGTGCTGTGAAGAAAGACAAAGGAGGTCAATACTTTAGAGACAGCAGGTGAAGGTCTGAACTATTTTGTGTGAAAGGATCAGGGAAGGCTCTCTGGAGCAGATGGTATTTGAGCAGAGTCCTGAATGAAGTAAGGGGTAAACCCACAGGAGGATCTGGGCAAAGTATGTGGCAGAAGCAAAAGAAACAGCACGTGCAGAGGTCCTGTGGTAGAATAATTTGTCAAGACCTTAGGGAAACAAAAGGCCAGTGTGGCTGCAGCAGAGTGAGTGGGGAGAGGGGCGTTGGAAATGTGTCTAGAGGCAAGCACAGGTGCTAGATCACATAGGGCCTTGTGGAGCCTGCTAAGGCGTTTGTTCAGATTGTATTCTAGGGGTGATGAGAAGCTATTAGAGGGTTTTGAGTCATGATAGCAGTTATGTTTCTTTAAAAAGAACCGCTCTGGCTATTGGAGAATATAAAAGGGCAAGAGCAGAAGCATAGATGGCAATTAGGATGCTAATAAAGGGATGGTGAGGTTAAAACTCTGGAGCCAGACTGCCCAGGATTGAAGCATAATTCTGCCATTGATGAGCAAAATGAGCGTGGGCAAGTTAAACTCCTCTCTGCCTCAGTTTCCTCATCTGTAAAATGGAAATGATGATAGCAAGGGCTACCACCTTGTGCAGAGCTAGGTGGAATCACCCCCTGGAACCCAGTGAACACAGTGTGAATGGTACCCCTTGGAGATGTGTCTTGATCATGATTCCTACCTTGTTAGGCTAAATCATTGAACACATGGAAAGTGCTTAGAACACTGCTGGGCACCCAAGAAGAGCTTAACTAATATTAGCTATTCTTTTAGTTGAGATGAGAGATGATGGCAGCTTTGATTAAAGTGGAGTGTGTGGGATAAGTACTAAAGTTTGAAAGAAAAATTGAAGAGCCTGCACTGGCTCTCCAGGGCACAACCAGTACCGATGATGAAACTCACTAGCACATCTTTGCAGGACCTCTAGGTGGGTTTTCTTAGTCTGATTCATTCGGGAGCTGAGTTTTGCATCACCTTCTCCACCAGTGTGTTTCCCCCCTAAAGTGATGGTTGTGTTTAGTATATGTTTCGTAGGATTGAGAGGATGAAACAAGATACTGCATGCAAATTCTCTAGCTTAGCCCTAGTGCATTTAAGATTTAATAAGTGTTAGCTAATGTAATGATCATGATCATCAGCTGAGCAGCTTGATGCTCCTGCAATGGGTTTCCCCTCTTGTGAAGAGAGCTAAAGTTCATAGAGGGCATTGGCAATTACTGTCCAGAGGCCACTGTGTTCCTGACATCCTTTAGGTCCTTTCTGAGAGGCCTATTCTTGTGCTTTCAGACACCTTCCCTGTCCCCCTAAGGGCTCAGGTAAGAACCAGTCCAACAAGGGAAAGAATCACCAGGGCATACCTAAGGGCACATGATTCAAAAGGCATGATTCATCTTTATTTCATTAATTTCACCACTTATGGAAGTCGAGCCAATTTAAGGTAAGAAATTTGTGTTCGGTTCCTTTTTCTTACCCACTTGGCTCTAATGAATCACGAGCAGGAATGTTGGAGGTGCTGGGATGCCCCGCAGGCCCAAGAGCTATAGATGCCCCAGGATGGCGACTGAGGTGTGCCGTCCTGAAGAGCTCTGGGTAGCTTCTCTGTTCCCCTCAGAACACAGGTCCCAGCCACATGGCTATCTGGTTACTCATGCGCCTGAGGTAATCTCCCCATTATATTTGTTCTTGGATATGGGAACCATATAATTCCTTTGTCAAAAGTTGTAAAGGTGGGACTCCAGCCAATAGCTCAATATAAAAAGAAGCACCATTTTATCATTCTCGGGCTTAGTGAGGAATGAGCCAGTCATTATGGAAATGACTCAGCCTTTCTCTCTCATGTTAATAAGATTTTACTGTCTTCGGTGCTGACTCAAGGCTGGTCTGGAGCAATTCGGGGATCAGAGAAGCTGTACCTAAGTGTGTCACTATGTAACTGTTTGCTTGACTTACCCGGATGATAAGCAAACAGGGTCCATTCCAGCCATTGCTTTCCTTCCACGTTGGCTGCAGTCTTAGCCCAGTTTACACAATGGGTGCCTGTTACCTCTAGTCTCAACTGCCAGGAAGCTGAGGCCACAGTTTTATTGACCAAGGGCTCTCAAAGATGGTTATTGGGCAGAACTCAAAATAAGGCATCTTAGCTCTCTTTGCATCCTAATATCAACAATGCTCAGTGTCTTCTTGGGGGTCCCAGGACTCAAATCACACCTCACTGTAAGATTCCTGGGGGACTCTCTGTCTTGTTGTTGTTGAAATGATCACTCTGTGGGACATCTGGGGATCTGGCAATTTAGAAGTGAGCCAGAGTTCATCCATTTATTCAGCAGACACTATCACCTACCTACACTGTGCCCCGTGGTGCTAGGCACTAAGGATGGAGAGACAAAAGACCCAGGCTCCAATGTCAGGGACCTCAAGGGCTGATGAGAAAATGTGAGGACTGATGAGAAAATGAACAATTGAAGAATAATGTGAGTGGCATTATAACAGATTTTTGTGTACTACAGAGGCATTCAGTGAGTATCTGACCCACACTGGTGGTCAAGAAAGAACTCCTAAAGGAAGGCATGCTTAAGTGACTTTGGAATGGCACACAGAAGCCATACAATCAGGGAAGGGCCAGGAGGAAGGCAGAGGGACATTCCCCTAGAGAGAGGGAACAGCGTAAGATGCACATGAGACAAAGCCAGCTAGCTGTGACCACCAACATCCACTTTCTCCTTTTTCCTGGGCACACGGTTGGATTATCATTCCCAGTCTCCCTTGCAGGTAAGTGTGGCCATATGGAAGGTGTGCAGTGGTGGTGGGTGGGCCTGGCCCAGAGGACCTCACGTGTGCTTTCCCGCTTCAGCTAATTGGGAGCAGGCAGGAGTCAGATCATGAAGGGTCCTGTGTGTTGCTTGAAGGAACTTCAAAAGTTGAGATGCAGGTAGTAAGCACAGGGAAGCAATCACAATTAGATTTCAGAATTGAGGTGGCACAATATTAGTGACAAGATTGATCTTTACCTAAGTCTTGTGCTTTTGGAAAACAGCAATACTTAAGAAATCCCCTTGCCAGAACTGGTTTGGCTCAGTGGATAGAGCGTCAGCCTGCGGACTGAAGGGTCCCAGGTTCGATTTTGGTCAAGGGCATGTGCCTTGGTTGCGGGCACATCCCCAGTGGGGGGTATGCAGGAGGCAGCTGATGGATGTTTCTCTCTCATCGATGTTTCTAACTCTCTATCCCTCTCCCTTCCTCTCTGTAAAAAATCAACAAAATATATTTAGAAAAAAAGAAAAGAATTCCCCTACCACGTTTCTCCAAACCCCCATTCTTTTGTGTTCCAAGGATAAATTGCAAAAGAGCACCCACCTCATATATTTCAAAATAAGCCCCATCTCTATCCTTCTTCAAGGCTCCTGTAAGACTCAAGGGTGACTCCCTTGTTTACCTGCTTGTTTCAACCCCAGAGCCCATTCTTTTTCAATGAGACATGCTTCTTTAATGAATGTTACCCTTATTTCACTGACCTGAATAAAAACATAGCCTTAATTGTCTGGTATGTTTTGCTTTCACAGAAACA
This sequence comes from Murina feae, assembly GCA_004026665.1. Taxonomy (NCBI): domain Eukaryota; kingdom Metazoa; phylum Chordata; class Mammalia; order Chiroptera; family Vespertilionidae; genus Murina; species Murina feae. Next base: position 2,061 of record PVJC01029714.1, on the reverse strand, counting down.
CAATAGCACTGCACTAGGAGCCAGACGTTCTGAGTGAAAGTAGCTTCTACTTGACAGTAGACCATCATCTGTTACATTTTCTGTAACAACTGTCGATATATATTAATTTATTTGTCATCAGTCATTCATGAGAATATAAATTTCTTGAGGAGGGAGCTTATCTTCTTGACCACTTTCTCCCCAAAGGCCTAGAACAGAATCTGGCACACAGTAGGCACTTAATTAGGACAGATTATGGCATGGCAACCCCACCCCATCCATCTGAGCATTCTGACATCCTCCCTTGGTTCCTCCTGCCATTCTCCTCTCCCTGGTCTCCCTCCCTTTCCCCCCGTATGTGTCTGTCTCACCTGCTCTAGTCTCCCTCTGCCAACCTGCATGCCTCTCTGCTCCTCTTCTTTTTGGATCTTCTTCCTAAGCCCTCCTTCCTTCTGCTTCTCCTTCTCTTCCCCTTGAGTGTGGAAGGTCCCTCTTATCCCTTCTGCCCCAATCATGTTGCTTATTGGGAAGGGTGCAGCGCCAGGTGAGAGGACTCCGGCTGCAGAAGGAGTGAGCCAACCACGCTTGTGTCTGTGCCTGCTGGGTTGGCACAGTTCTGGCCACTTTGGACATGCATTTGGCCAAGGGCTCCTTGAAAGTTAGATTCACTCAGAATTGGCCAAGTCAGTGCTTCAAAAACAATAAACAAATGTTTACTAAACCCTGCTCTAAGCAGGGTGCTAAGATCTGGGAGTAACAAGAACGCAGACAAGACCCCAGCTTTCCAGGTTCTCCCTGTCTAGTTAGCTTAGAACACGGTAGGAGGGGCAAAGTCAGGCATAATGGGGGCTACAGGTGATACAAACCAGAGAGTTCTGGAAGGGATCAGCTTGTTACCTTTGAGGTGTATGGACTGTATGTGAATGATGGCAGCAGCCAAAGGGAGAGATCAGGAATTCAGTTGCAGAGGTGGACAGCATGCTGTCTGTGACTGCCAGTCTTCTTGGGTCACTTGGGCCTAAGATTAGCTGAGGAGACCCCTCACCAAGACCAAGGGAAGGAGCTCAAATCCATGCCTGCAGATTTCCTGTGAGTTAGAATCAAGCAGGGGGACACCGTGGTGTGGTTGCATGAAGATGTAGTGCCCTGCAGCTGGCTGACCTACTCTAAGCTTCTGAATGGGAAACCAGTGTCTCAGCAGTCTGGCGCCAGCTCTCCCTCTACTTTCTTAATAAATAAATGTCGGCTGAATTGATTTTGATACTGGGAAACTGTCAGGCATTGTGACTGAGGAAACCTGCAGTTTGATGCCACTTCCTCTGCAGGCTCTGGAAATTGCACAGGTTAGCATCTGATGCTCTGGAGGCCCAGTGTGAGATGGAAGCCAGCTTGAGGCAAAGAGGAAAAACAGATGGTTAATTTGTGCTGGTACTGAAACTCCGGGCAGGTGGGGATCCAATCAGCATGAAAACTGTTTATACTGAATGCAACATGAAATTCCTTCTGTGACTGCTTTTATAAATAGGACTAGAGGCCCAGAGCAAGAAATTCATGCACAGGGTTGTGTGTGTCCCTCAGCCCGGCCTGCACCCTCTCGCAATCCGCGATGCCTTTGGGGATGTCCAATTGCCGGTTTAGGCCTGATCCTGAAGGGATCCCTGCCAGGTTGGGTCTAAAAGGGCAGTCAGCTGCTGGCTAGAATGCCTGTCTGATTGCCCCTAAACACCTCTGCCTTGACCCCCACCACTGCGGTTTTGTCAGGAAGGACGTGATATTTGGAAGGTCGTTCAGATGTCCGGTCTACTTAGCATATTACTCTTTTAGTATTAGAGATAGATGGGCCAGACTCCTCCCAGGAGGTGCCTGGGAGAATCATGTGGACTCCTAAGGTGGGTCCTTGTAGCTCTGTAACTGTGGGGAGGCAGAGAAGGGAGAGGATCTTTTCCTGAGTACTGGCTTTCATAACCATGGTTTGGGGAAGAAAAAAAGAGAGAGCGTTGTAGGAATAAGTAAAACGAGTAAATGTTTCCCCAAGAGGAGGATCCTTGGAGCCAAAGGAATTGAGGGCTGTAGGAAGGGGTT
>PVJC01029713.1:6002-21778 GCA_004026665.1 Murina feae | reverse complement strand
ACAGCAGCATAGTATTCCATTGTGTAGATGTATCACAGTTTTCTAATCCATTCATCTGCTGATGGGCACTTAGGCTGATTCCAAATCTTAGCTATGGTAAATTGTGCTGCTATGAACATAGGGATGCATATAGATATTGTGACGATGAATAACTATTATTTATTTGGTTGACTGGACTGTTCACTTTTTGCCTGAGTATAAGTAATGCTAAAAATTCAATTCAATTCAAGAAGTATTTATTGAATGTCTACTATCTAGGCATAGTGCTTGGTACTGGGGATATATTGATGAATGATGAATGATAGTAGCAGTAATAGTAGTACAATAGCAATAAGTTGCATAGTGGGTGTGAGTATTTGGATTTGACTTCTACCTTTACCACTTCTAACTGACAGGCCACAAACAACTAACTTAACCTCAGTTTCTTTATATGTGAAATGTGGCTACAAATAGCATATAATTCATAGGATTGCTATGAAGATTAAATTAAGTAACATATGTAAACATTACAGTTTATTTTATTTTTTGTTAATCCTCACCCAAGGAGAGGAAAGGAGAGGGAGAAACAGAAAGAGAAACATCAATGTGAGAAGGCACATTGGTTGGTTGCTCCTCGCATGCATCCAATGGGAGCTGGGAATTGAGGCTGAAACCAAGGTACTTGCTCTTGACTGGAATTAAAACTGGGACTCTTCAGTCTGAGGGTTGACACTGTATCTACTGAGCCAAACTGTCTAGGGCAAGTTTAGATGTTATTACCATTATTATTATTATTTATTTGCCAGAACTTACATTACTTCATTTAATTTTCATAACAACCCTGTTTGAGGAAGTTGATATGACCTTCTTTTTTATAGCTGAGAAACTAGGGCTTACAGAGGTTCAGTAACTTGACTGAGATAATTAATGTTCTGATTAGTAGAAGCAGAATTTACACTCCGAATATGCATGACTGCCAAGCCAGTGTTCAAATATATTAGTCTACATAGCCTGACCCTGGTTTAAAGGAGCTCTCACCTGTTTTTTTCAGGAAACCTTTTCCAATAATTAGCTTAGATTCTTCAAAGTTTCCAGAGGAGGTCTTTTGGTGCCATATTCCAATGACTTGTTCCCCTAAAATTTGTTAGAAAAAAGGTTTAACACAAATCTCATCTATTTCACTTGAACTCTATTTCTTCCTTAATATAGCGAAGAAAACATATCTATCCACGTGGCAACCTAAACTCAATCCAACTCAGTGTTTTCTCTTACTTTTACTTGGATTATTCATTGCTCAATGGGGGAAAAAGCACAAGTTATATATAAAAGCTTTGATTTTCTGCATTTCTCTTTAATGTTAAAAAGCTGTGTTATGGAACTGAATCTTCTGTTTTCTTTTGGATACTCTTTCTGCCCTTGACTTTGATCCTGTTTCAAAATTATTTTCCAGGGTCCTATGACTGTCTGCTCATGGGTTGAGTTCCCACTTTGTAGTAGTTTTTAAATATTCTCAGTTTTCACACCACATGATGAGCATAGGACATCATAGGAAGGTGGAAAGGGGGTCAATAAATAATGTGTAGGCAAAGGTATAAACATTTAGGGCCAAATTGAACACATAACTTCTGTGTAGAAATAGCTTATCTGTGTTAAAAAAGAAAAGCTATAAGTTTTGGGGAAAGATGACAGAACTTTGGATGCTGAGGTATCAAGGGAAAGAATTTGAGTAGTTTGAGACAAAAGAAAGTGATGCAGAATGAAGGTAGGGTAACTATTGTACTTCTACCAGGAGATATCCCAGGACTTAACAGTAGTGTTATATGCCTTTCGGGGTAAATGACATAGAAAACCAACCTTCTTCTTGAAGAAATTATTCAACATTTCCCTTCTTTCTCCCTATCTGGTGATTAATAAGTAATCTTTTTAAACCAGAGAGCAAAGGAATGGGCTAATGTTTCCCCTAAATATAAAGTCTTTTGAACAATATACTTAGAATTGAAGTTCTCTGTGAGAGATGGATGAATACCTAAAAACTAGGCAACTTTCTGAAAGGGAATAAAAGGAAGAAAATTCCAGTGCATATCAAGTATGGCACAAGGCTGATACCCACCCAGTGGCCAGATATGTTTTCCTGAGGGATTTTGTTGTGTTTATTCCTCTAGCATTTTTTCATTCCTGACTTTTGGGGTGGCCCTTCTGTGAAGTTTCCTCATCCCAGCTGTTATGATGTTTAATCTAGAGTTGCCAACTTCTGATCTGGCGGTTCCAAGACACAGAGTGAGGAAAACAAAGCTTTTCAGTATTTCTGAATCCTGTCCCCCACCCGCATTGGAATTAGTGTTTTATCTCTGGTCAATACTAAATTGTTTTCAACCCCAGCTTCATCTTTTCTCTCCCCCGGAATAGCAGAACAATTACTAATGGTAAAGATCCATGTCCATGTCCAGAGTTCAAATTACTTATGCCCCACACAAACCTTAATTTATTTCTCTTTTCCTTTACTATCCCTCTCCTCCCTCCTCCCCTCCACCCAAGTAAATTACGGTGGTTTTCTTTTCGGGAAATATTTGCTTGAAAGTGCTTTTTTTTTTTTTTCCAAGATAAAAATTAGGTTTTGGTTTTTAAACTAATTAGGGTGTATTTTTTCTTAGGAAAAACAGGGTAATCTTTAAACAGGGTAATCATCTGGTTTTGATCCTAATGTTAGTCCATGGGATGGCTTGACACTTCCAATAAGGAAAGTTGTAGCATTTCATTTTAAAAATACACAAGGATGGCTACTTCCTGCTCCCTCCTTCCCTTGGCCTGGATTGTTTAGTGTTCAAGTGGAGTAGTCCTGACTGGTTTTGTGTTTTATGGTTGGCCTGCTGCAGGACTAGGCAGATAAGGAATTAGGGGTAAGCAGAATTAATACTTGAAGGCAGAAAGCAGGGTACAGACATAGATGAAGAAATAGTCCCTTTTACCAAATGTTAAAAAGCATAAATCTACCGTGCCATGTTGCTTTTGAGGGGATACATTTAATATACTGTGAATAATGGAAAGTAATGAGATCAAATGGTGAAGTAGGAAAATGTGGTTCTTTGGTGGTCCTACTCTCCCCAAATGTTTGGTATGACATGGCCATTTTCTTATTCTTTTTGTATTCTAGGACTTTTGATAACTCTTGTTCACATGGTTTTGCCTCAGAGCCCCCTCAGACTTGCTTTTAGGCAATACCCCATGCTCTGAGTTTTTCCTCATCCTTACCATCCATAGTAAGGATGGATACCCACAGACCTGAAATAATTTAGTGTCCCTTTCCCTTATACATATCTGCTCCCAGCTAATACAGCTAGCTAGCTGATTGGAAAAACATTAGCGTTAATATAATATTTTGCATTAAAAATAGAAATATTTTAGAATTAACTCATTATCCCTAAAGAAACTCTGCTACTATATCAAATTAGTGGAAATTTTGGATAATGATAAGCTACTTGGACAGGTGTCTGGAATAGGCAGGACTTCCAGTGTCCTATAGGAGTCTTATGAATAAGGTCAAATCTGTCTTTGAAGCTTCACTTGTTTTCTATTGAGAAAAATTCCCCATTACTTCCATCAAAAAGTCATAATGAAAGCTTGAAAGAAAAAATGCAGGTTTGTTAAAAAAGAAAAGAAAGATGGGTACTTATTTGAAAACTGTTTTGTTGTAAATACAAAGTTTAAATAGTGTCCCTAATATTTCAAAACAGTCTAGATGAGAAAAGCACAAATTCCTGTATTGTTTTTGCTATATCATTCTAGAAATTTTTGTGTTCTTTTCATATTCTAGGACTTTTGATAACCTTTGTTCATGTGTCCTCTCTTTTTTTGTTTCTGTCTCACCTGTATTATTTATATTTTTGTTTCCATATACAAAAAATCCTTCCAAATAGTTGAAATTCCCATAAAAGTTTATGCTATCGAATAAAAGAATAATATACAAATTAGGCATCACTCCATCACAAAGATGGCCGCCCCCCGTAGCCACAAGATGGCGGCGCCCATAGCCACATCCTATCTAATAAAATAGTAATATGCAAATTAGGTGTCACTCAGTCACAAAGATGGCTGCACCCATAGCCACAAGATGGTGGCACCCAGTCCAGCTCAGCCCTGCCCGTGAAACAGTCGGCCTGTTAACCAGGCAGGTGATGGGGGAGGCGGGGGGCCTGAGGGGCAGAACAGGCGATCAGAGGAGGCTGTGGGTTCCCTGTCCAGGCCAGAGGCCTTCACCAGAGGCCTCAGGCATGGGCAAGGGCGGATCCAGTGATCAGAGGACGCAGGGGAGGAGCCGGTGATCAGAGGGGTATGAGGGTGCCCTAACCAGGCATAATGCCTGGGCTAGAGGCCTCAGGCCTGGGCAGGGGCAAGGCCAGAGATCGCAGGGGTCTGGGCATGGGCAGAGCTGGCGACGAAGAGGCCTTGGCCAGAGGCTGCCAGTGGGGCAAGGGGAGAGTCGGTGATGGCAGAGGCCTGGGCTCTGTGAAGCTGGTGATCACAGGGGTCTGGGAGTCCCCTGCCCAGGCCTGCAGCCTCGGCCAGAAGTTACAGGCCTGGGCAGGGGTGGAGCTGGGATTGGAGGGATTCAGGTGATTGGAGTGAACTACAGAGAAAACACCTTTTCTGACTGCTCATTGGCTAAGCTCCCTGTATGCCACTGGTAAAATTCTTAGTAACTTGGGTAATAAAAATCCCTAAAGGCGATCTAGGGTTTTTCCACCACACTCCTGGAGAAAAACAATGAAGGTCCACTGCTGGAGGGCTAATAAATGTCATATCCTTCTGTAGCCAGTTCAGCTCAGTGCATAATGCCTCAGTCTGCTGACTGCAGGGTCTGGGTTCAATTCTGACCAAGGGCATGTACCTAGGTTGTAGGCTTCTTCCTGGCCGAGGCCCAGGTCAGGGCATATGCAGGAGGCAACCAATCAAAGTGTTCCTCTCACTTTGATGTTTCTCTCTGTTTTTCCCTTCTCTTCCACATTCTCTAAAAATCAATGAAAACATATCCTCAGGTGAGGATAAAAACAAAAAGAAAGAAAGAAATGTCATATCCTATGAAAGACACATCTTGAAAATGCCTAAAGAAAGTTGTCATTTCTTCATGGTGAAGGGACTGGAGTCCATGTTGATGAAAACATGATGTGTGTGTGTGTGTGTGTGTGTGTGTATACACTATATACTGAGTGGCCAGATTATTATGACCACCTGACGTTTGTAGGCAAATTAGCTATCATTTCGTGCTGAAGTTGCTAGAGGGCCAGACCATTATAAATAGGGAAGCAGGTTGTTTACCACAACAGTAGAAGTCATTTTTTTCTGAAGAAACGGGTAAACAATGCGATTTAACAGCCTTTGAATGTGGGATATATTTGAACGTGAGTGGCCAGATTATTATGACCACCCCATCAGTACTTCGTTGGGCCACCTTTTGCCTTCTATACTGCGGCGAGTCTTCTTGGCATTGACTCCATGATATGTTGAAAGGTGATGCGAGGAATCTGACATCATGCCTGATGAATAGCACTCTCAAGTTCTGTGAGATTTGATGGTTGTGGAACCAGCTGCCTGATGGCTCTTTTAACTTCATCCCACAAATGCTCATTTGGATTGAGATCTGGTGATTGTGGGGGCCACCTAAGCAAGGTAAAGTCTCCCTCATGTTCTTGAAACCACTCCTGCACATTATGAGCACCGTGGCATGGTGCATTGTCTTGTTGGAAGAAGCCATCTCCATTGTGATACGCCATCAATATGATAGGATAAACATGATCAGCAATGATACTTAGGTATGTTGTGCTATTCAGACATTGTTCCGCACGAATTAAGGAGCCCAAATCATGCCAGGAAAACATGCCCCAAACCATAACACTGCCTTCACCAGCTTGAAGGGTTGTACTCATGCATGTGGGTTGCATGCTTTCATGCTGTTTCCACCAAATTCTCACTCTGCCATCTGCATGATGCAACTGGAAACATGATTCATTGGACCACATGACTTTTTTCCAGTGCTTGACTGTCCAATCCTTGTGATCCTGTGCGAATTGGAGACATTTTATCATATTTTTCTATCAGTGCACCTTTATATTGAATTTGTTTACTTTCTTAAATTTTCAGTGGGGAAAAAATTCTGAGGCATGATCATACATTGATAGTTTAAAAGGTCTGACTTCTACTGCCTAGTATACAGTTAAAAAACACCCCACTGTTAATATAATACCAAACAAATATAAAACATTTCAGAGGCAAACATTTTCCAAAATCATCTTACCCCATTCATTACCCAGGGGCTTTTCAAGATGATCATAAGTGTGTTCTTCTGCTCCATGAGTGATCATTCTTTCTTCCTCTATTCTTGCTTTACTATTCATGCCTTTTCTCTTCTTTCCTCCTTTTGTTACCAGAGGGGAGAGGTCCTTGTCCCCACCTGTTGCTAGTGGGAGTGGAATTCTTACCATATTACAAGAAAAAGAATTTTCTGGGACTCACATGGGAGGATGAGATATGGTAGAAAGCTTTATTTCTGCAGAATCAAATTCCTGAGTTTCCAAGATTCTATTTCCCTTTGTCCCCCAAAGGAAGAAGCATAGCTGGTGCTTTAGCAGGGTTAAAATCAGAGCCAGGGTTTGGAGTTTCCATTCTGTGGAAATATAGCATCAGGCTAGCTTAATTTGTGTTGCTGCAGACCACCTGTCCATTGCATGTGGGGTTCACAGGGCCACATGGCTATGGAGGAAACATGGCAGAATGAAGGAAGCAGGAACAAGAGAGCCAAGAGTCATAGCAGGTGCAAACTCCTTAGTTTAAGGGATTATGTATTCCTAGATTTTCTCAGGCTTGCAATGGCTCCATCCTCTCTGGCCCATGATCTCTGTTCACAGATTTGACTGACAGCAAGCACTTTCACTGCATTATCCCAACTTCACTGCACAATGCATCTATCTCCCCTTTGTTGAACCCCTTCCCACCCACAGTGATCTGCAGGGACTGGGCTGACAATTTCTCTGGGGAAATTGTAGCTTCCTGGTGAAGCTGCCCAAATGACATGCCTATAATGTCTGGCCTTCCCTTTGCACCTTTCCTATTATTAATAACTAGCTAATTACAACAATATCACTTTTTTTTCATTCTTTTTCTTTACTTATGTCTACTTCTCACTTTCTTCTTCTTCTATTTTCTGCTTTTTCTTTATGTGCACATCCTAATTTGTTTTATGGATTTCACCACTGTATGAGTTTATTACTCACTTTATCCTAGTTTTTAAATATCTTTGGATTACCTTCTCACTTTTTCTTTTCATTGTGTTTTTTCAACAAGCATCGTTGTCTTGCACCCTTTGTTCCTCAAACATAATATATTCCTTTAAAGCAGACTATGCAATCATTGTTTTTGTTTGTTTTTTTTGCAAATAAATCTGTAGTATCTGTTGAAGACTATTGCCAGGTGAGGTAAGAGAAATAAAATTAATGATAAATAATTGGCAATGTGACCTTAGATTTAGATATAGGGTCTTTCTCATCCAGAGTGACTAGTCATGTTTTCTCAAGCTTTACCTTTAATTTTTTTAACTTCAGAATATTGCAAATTAGAATAACCTGATGAGACAGATAACTATTTGGAGGTTAAGCGTTTTTCATTTTCTTGCCAAAACAGGAGGGCATGGCAGCCTTAGGAGTTGGCTCAGGTTCAGAGACATGCTTCTCATGTTTTTCATGCCTTTATAAAAGAAGTTCAGAGTTGCTCAGCTCTAACATCTCATATGCCAAGATCTGAATTTATCCCTGTAGGGTACACTGTGGTTAGTACACTATGTGCTTAATGAGTCTCTGTTTGGGAATAAAGCTTAACGCTAAAATGTTATTTTCTCAATCTAAGTAGATTTACTGTAGCCTGCCACTTGCTTGGTATTCTGCTGCGTTAATTCCTGAAAGATTTATAGAGTTTTCCTTTGGCTGTGGTAGTTTTAACAAAATCAGACATGGCTTTGCAAAATCACTTTGCTTTTAAGAAGTCAGTCTCAGCCTTTGAAACCCTTAGTATCTTTTGCAAGGCTTTTAAGAAAAGTATTTTGTGAGAGTCAAGTCCAGTGTTTTCATTTTTATTTTTAAGTGACTACTGTCATGGGAAGCTGGGCAGATGAATTAGTTCCTCATGTTTTCACACTTAAAGCAATGCAATATCTAATCTAATAAAAGAGTAATATTGAAATGGACCGTTTCTTTGGGATGTGTAAGCCACACCCACCAGCCAATCAGAGCGCCTGTATGCAAATTATCCCAGCCAAGATGGAGGCTGGCAGCCACGGAGCTGGAGTAAACAGCAGGCTCCCGTTGCACCAGGAGTAAACTGTCTGCCGGCCGGTTGGGCTTCTCCAGGCTCAGGCAACATATTTGCAACATTGTTTCAATTATAGAAGCCATGGAGCTGAAGCAGACAGGAGGCTTCATTACCTGCCTAGGCCTCGGCTTAAAGGAACAGTGTATCAATTATAGAAGATAAATAAACCCCAGAAACCTGCTTCCAGCCAGCCTTGCTGGGACGTTGGGTCAATGGGAGCTGTGGGCAGCCTGAAAGCCTGAAAAGAGCCCTCAGGCCCGCACCCAGGCTGGCCACACCCCAATGGGGTGAGGGTCCCCACTGGGGGGTATGGCCAGGCTGAAAACAGTTCTCAGCCCCTCACCCAGGCTGGCCAGGCACCCCAATAGGGACCTAAAACCTGAAGGAGCTGAGGGCAGCCTGAAAACAACCCTCAGCCCCTCACCCAGGCTGGCCACACCCCAATGGGGTGAGGGTCCACACTGGGGGGCTTGGCCAGCCTGCAAACAGCCATCAGCCCCTCACCCAGGCTGGCCAAGCACGCCAGCAGGTGGACATCCCCAGAGGGGTCCCAGACTGCGAGAGGGCACAGGCTGGGCTGAGGGACCTGCCGAGTGCACAAATTTTTGTGCACTGGGCCCCTAGTATAATATAAATGGGTAGTATTTTGCTTATGTTAGAATCCTACCATTTTATTCTGCTATAAATATATTTTTAAAAGACATTATTTTCCTATCAAAACATAATTCAGGGTACTTCTCTTTATCTCTTGGTCATTCAGAGTAAAATCTTTTACCAGAGTTGCAGAAATGGGCTTCTCTCTCTGTGTATTCATGATATTTGGGTGGGGGCAACTGGTATGGTACAATGATGCTCCAATCATGTTGGTGTTTGAGAGAAATTTTTCTGTGATTGTTATATGTTAGTATCATTCTGTCTACACTAAGGTAAAGAGCAAGATCACTAACTTCATTAGGCTTTATTGTATATTCAGATTTTCTTTCCTTCATAGTCTATAATTTATAATACATTAAGATACTGAAGATTTTATATATGTATTAGGGGCCCAGTGCACAAATTCGTACACCTTGAAAGGAACTGTGGACTGTGAGGCTGTGGTGGGCACAGGGGCAGGTCTCCCCCATCCTCCATGTCCCTGCCTGGCTTCTCCTGCCGCGGCCTCCAGTCCCCCCTCTGCCAGCAGCCCGCTCCTGCCGCTGCCACTCCCATGCACTGACATTTCCAGCCCTGCTTGCACCTGCTGATGGCATAGAGCAACTGGGGCCAGTGCCAGCAGTGGGTGCAAGCAGGGCTGGTGCCATCAGTGGGTGCCAGCAGAGCCGGTGCCAGCAGTGGGTGTGAGCAGTGCCTCCAGAGCTGGCAGCAGGTGTGAGAGGTGGCTGTTGACCCTGATTACCCCTTAGGAGCGGGGGGAAGCCCTGAGATGTGAGCGACAGCTCTGGGTTCCAATGCTAGCAGTGGGTGGGAGCATCTGATGGGGCTGCAGTGCATAGGAGCAAAGAATTTTCAGTAACCACCAAGATTCACCCCAGGACAGTGACTGGTGCCCTGCCTTTGTCTGGTGCCCCCACTCACTTGCTCCACCATCCCACTGTGGCTGATGCCCGCCATGTTTTGCACTCTGCTGCCTGCTGTGTTCCATGCGTGCCCCCTGGTGGTCAGCACACGTCATAGCGATGGGTTGTTTGGTTGTTCTGCTGTTCGGTTTATTTGCATGTTAGAATTTTATATATATAGATAAAAGATCTATCTATCTATCTATCTATCTATCTATCTATCTATCTATCTGTCATCTATCTAATCTTCCACAGTGTGAAAAGAACTAAAGGATAAAACATGGAAGGAAAGATTTAAGCTCAAAATAAGGTAGAATTTCTTGAATGCTGAGATTGAGAGATTTAGCATTGATTGAGAGTCCACTATCTACCTATACTTTACATATGTCATTTTATTTAATTCTGCTAACTACCACAGGAGGGAGGTATTATACTCCTCATTTTATAGATTAGAATCCATTTAAAACCCACTTAGAATTAGAAGTACTTAAGGTGATTGAGAGTCGGGTAGCCAGGATTCAATACCATGCCTGTCTTTCCCCAAGGTTTATGTTATTTTCAGCACAGCAATAGCTAGGTGGTTTTTGAGGGTTCCTTACTCTCCAAAAATTCTTTATATTTTTATTCACACAGCTTATGATTATTTAATTGAAGTTTGGAGAGCTCTCCTCAGTGTTAGAGATCTAGATTCTGGAGCTAGCCTTAGTTTTCATGTGTGAAATTAGAGATACAGCTGCTGGCTTTGCCTGGGCTTTGTCAGTTGTAAAGCATATTTACAGGCATGGTGTTATTACGGAATAAGAAAATTTCAACCTTGGTTCTGTTGTGGGATAGAAAGAACACAACTTAGGACTTTCCTTCTGCCACTTACATTACTTAATCCCCTATTCCTGGTGGAAAGTGGTTACTATTAAAATTCACAATTGCATGAATGAAGAAGACATGGATAGTCAGCATAACTCATGTCTGCTCCCTTGCTTAGGGTGCCATGGAACTAAAACAAGGAAAGAACATACCTGACACCTGTTTTGTGTCAAGAAAGCAAAAAGTGTCATAACTTTTGGATTAATCCAGTATCATAGGTTTTATTGGTACATGGGTCTTCATGAAATGATCTGGCTCAGTCCTACTTTTGGCAGGCAAGGTTTCAATCCTACTTTCTATGTAAGACAGAGAATGAAAGGTTATGCAACTTGTCCAAGGTCATAGAGGGGTGCCACAGAGAGGGAGGAAAGAGTAGAAAGTAGAACCACCTCTGAGTACAATGATCTTCCTACTGCAAAATACCAAAGTAAGATCTGGTTTTGGAGCTATCTCTTTGCTACAGGAGCACTTGGTTTTGCATTCCACAATGAAGGAATGATCCCTCCTCTGGCGTTCTAAATTAACCACTGTCTTCAATCTAAAACGATAACTAAAGCTTTCTGAAGGAAAAGGCTATTGCATAACAGTTCCCTCTCACAGATGTTAAAACATCTGCAGTGCATCTGCTGGCCTCAGATCACCACATCCAGAACACTTGGATAAATCCTCTGGTTTCAGAACCAGGTTGTTTATTGCTTTTCAACAAAAGTTCCTTCAGCAGCCACTATTTTCATTTCAGGTGTTTAGAGCCTGCTATCTTATTTATCATGCAATCAAACTAAAATGTGAAAACAATTTGCAAGTCTCTGATCATGCTTGGTGTATGTATCTCCATGTATCATTCCAACATTTAATGCTGCTGCTCTGTGCTAGAATGGTCGTCATCACTACAAGTTCTTGACAGCCACTAGTTAGGCAAGTGCTAGAGCGATCCATGCATCAGATTAAGACTTAGGTGAATTTTTGGATCCTGTGAAGCTATGATTTTGTGATGTGAACATTGGTTAACTGAGAGAAATGGATAACCATTTGCTGGTGATAGTGATCAATTTGCATGTAGGTAAATTAGTGTGTGTGTGTGTACTATTGGGTATTGGTACAGAGGCCTGAACGATAATAAGCACAGGATACATTTGTCAGTTTCACTGCTTGGCTCTACCCATGTTCCCCTCATTTTATCTTCATCTTCATGGTCTGATTAGCATTCTACAATTTAGTTATATCAAATTATTTTGGTAAAAGCCTGATAAATGATTTAGATTTTCTAGGTCACATAAGGTGTATTCTTTTTTTCCTTATCCTTTTCTTCTTTCTCCTCAGTCCTCAGTGTAAAAACCATATTTAGCAAAACATAGGCTGAGGTTACATATGGCCCAGGGTCTTATAAATGGCAAACTCCTTATCTATACCATAATTTAAAAAAAACACCAAATCAGTGCTCTATTAATGGACAGGTTATTTCCATTTTTTCACGATTTCAAACAATGCTGCAGGGAAAATTCTGCTACTCATATCTTTGCTTATGTGTGCCAATTGAATTCTAAATGTGGAATTTATGGTTAAAAGGTATTTGCCTTTAATATTGGGATAGATATTGCCAAATTACCCTTTGCAAAGGTTTTACCATTTTTACTTCTACTAACAGTGTATGAGAGTACTGTTTTCTATACCACTGTAAAAATCCAATATTATCAAACTTTTAAATTCTTGCTGCTCTGATAAATAAAAAATCATGTTTCACTTTTAAAAATTCTATTTTCCTTATTCTTACGATGTCAGGAATACACACACACACACACACACACACACACACACTAGAGGCCCAGTGCATGAATTTGTACATGGGTGGAATCCCTCAGCCTGGTCAGTGATTGGGGCCGATTAGGGCCATCTTACCCAGTCCTGATCGGGGCCGGCCAGCTGGGGAAAGGGACTGCAGAAGGTTGGCTGGCCACAGGAGGTTGGCTGTGGGAGCACACTGACCACCAGGGGGCAGTTCTTGTGTTGAGCATCTACCCCTGGTGGTCAGTGTGCATCATAGCACCTGGTTGACCAGTCATTACTGTCGCTTAGGCTTTGCTATATATATACATTTTAAATATTTATTGTTGAGATTATTACAGATGTTCCTCTTTTTTCTCCCATAACCCCCCTCTACATGGGTCCCATCCCATCCCAAGCCTTTGCCATCCTATTGTCTGTGTCCATAAGTAATGCATATATGCATATAAAACCTTTGTTTAATTTCTTC
This sequence comes from Murina feae, assembly GCA_004026665.1. Taxonomy (NCBI): domain Eukaryota; kingdom Metazoa; phylum Chordata; class Mammalia; order Chiroptera; family Vespertilionidae; genus Murina; species Murina feae. Next base: position 8,773 of record PVJC01029713.1, on the reverse strand, counting down.
CCACTCCAACTCCCCCCTTCCCTCAGAGAATCATCAGTTAGTCCCATTTCTATGCCTCTGATTCTATTTTATTTACCAGTTTATTCTGTTCATTAGATTTCTTAATCTTTTATTTAGATTTTTAGATTCAGTTGTTGTTAGATATGTTGTCATTTGTTTTTCATATTTTTTCTTTTTTCTTTTTATTCTTCTTCCTCTTCTTAAAAAATACCCTTCAGCATTTCATATAATACTGATTTGGTGGTCATGAGCGCCTTTAGATTTTTATTGTCTGTGAAGCTCTTTATCTGACCTTCAATTCTAAATGATAGCTTTGCTGGGTAGAATAATCTTGGTTGTAAGCCCTTGCTATTCATCGCTTTGAATATTTCTTGCCACTTCCCTCTGGCCTACATAGTTTCTGTTGAGAAATCAGCTGACAGTCATATAGGCACCCCCTTGTAGGTAACTAACTGCTTTTATCTTGCTGCTTTTAAGATTCTCTCTTTGTCTTTAGCCTTTGGCATTTTAATTATGTTGTATCTTGGTGTGGTTTTCTTTGGGTTCCTTTTGTTTTGGACTGTCTGTGCTTCCTAGACTTGTAAGTCTATTTCTTTCACCAGGTAGGGGAAGTTTTCTGTCATTATTTCTTCAAATAGGTTTTCCATATTTTGCTCTCTCTCTTCTGGCACCCCCATAATTCAAATGTTGATACACTTGAAGTTGTCCCAGAGGCTTCTTACACTATCTTCATATTTTTGGATTCTTTATTCTTCTTTCTCTTCTTTTATTAATTACTAGGGGCCCGGTGCACAAAAATTTGTGCACTCGGAGTGTCTCTCAACCCGGCCTGTGCCCTCTCGCAGTCTGGGACCCCTCAGGGGATGTCCACCTGCTGGTGTACCTGGCCAGCCTGGGTGAGGGGCTGATGGCTATTTACAGTCTGGCCAAGCCCCCCAGTATGGATGCTCACCCCATGGGAGTGTGGCCAGCCTGGGTGAGGAGTTGAGGGCTGTTTATAGGCTGCCCACAACCCCTTCAGGTTCTGGGTCCCTACTGGGGTGCCTGGGCAGCCTGGGTAAGGAGCTGAAGGGCATTTTCAGGCTGCCCACCGATCCTTCAGGTTTTGGGTCTCTACTGGGGTGCCTGGATGCACGGCTGAGGGCCTTTTCAGGCTTCCCACAGTCTCTTCAGGGTTTGAGTCCCTACTGGGATGCCTGCGTGCAGGGCTGAGGGCTGTTTTCAGGCTTTCAGGCTGCCTACAGCTTCCATTGACCCAACATCCCAGCAAGGCTGGCTGGAAGCAGGTTTCTGGGGTTTATTTATCTTCTATAATTGAAACTGTTGCTTTAAGCCGAGGCTTAGGCAGGTAACAAAGCCTCCTGTTGGCTTCAGCTCCGTGGCTTCTGTAATTGAAAGAATGTTGCTATGAGCAGAGAGAGGCCCAGCCGGCCTAGGCAGACAGTTTTCTCCTGATGCAACAGAAGCCTCCTGTTTACTCTAGCTCCTTGACTGCTGGCCTCCATCTTGGCTGGGTTAATTTGCATACAACCGCTCTGATTGGCTGGTGAGCATGGCTTAGGCGTCCCGTAGAAATGGTCAATTTCAATATTACTCTTTTATTAGATAATTATTATTATTGTTTTATTTTTATTTATTTTTTTATTCTCTTTTCTTCTTGATCTTCTTGTTGGGTGGTTTTTGCTTCCTCATATTTCAAATCTTTGATTTGATTCTCGGGATCCTCTATTCAACTATTGAATCCCTGTATATTATTCTTTACTTCAGCCAGTGTATGCTTAATTTCTGACTGGTTCTTTTCCTTTTTTTTTTTTTTTTTTTTTGGCACTCTCACTAAGGTCCTTGAAAGTCTCACTAAGTCCCTTGGAGATTTCTAGAGATTCGTGAATAATCTTATAACTATGACTTTGAACTCTATATCCAGTAGTTTGCTTTCATCCATTTCTTTCATTTGTGACATGTTTCTTTGTTTCAACATTTGGCTGCTTCACTGTGTTTGTTTCTATGTATTGCATAGAGCTGCTCTGTCTCCTTGAGTTGATAGAGTGGCCTTGTGTAGTAGGTGTTCTGTAGGGCCCAGTGGCTCAGCCTCCCCAATCACCTGAAGTGGACACATTAGGTGCACTTGATTTTTAGATTCACTTGTTGATAGATATGTATTTGTTGTTCATAATTTTTTGTCTTTATTTTTTCTTCATCCTCTTCTCAAAGGATACCTTTCAGTATTTCATATAATACTGGTTGGGTGGTGGTGAACTCCTTTAGCTTTTTCTTGTCTGTGAAGCTCTTTATCCGACCTTCAATTCTGAATGATAGCTTTGCTGGATAAAGTAATTTTGGCTGTAGGTTCTTGCTGTTCATCACCTTGAATATTTCTTGCCACTCCCTTCTGGCCTGCAAAGTTTCTGTTGAGAAATCAGCTGACAGTCGTATGGGTCTTCCCTTGTAGGTAACTAACTGCTTTTCTCTTGCAGCTTTTAGGATTCTCTCCTTGTCTTTTGCTCTTGGCATTTTGATTATGATGTGTCTTGGTGTGGTCCTTCTTAGGTTCCTTTTGATTGGGGTTCTCTGTGCCTTCTGGACTTGGAAGTCTATTTCTTTCACCAGGTGGGGGAAGTTTTCTGTCATTATTTCTTCAAATAGGTTTTCAATATCTTGCTCTTTCTCTTCTTCTGGTACCCCTATAATTCTGATGTTGGTGCGTTTGAAGTTGTCCCAGAGACTCCTTACACTATCTTCATACTTCTTGATTTTTTTCTTTTCTTTTCTTT
>PVJC01029712.1:0-21686 GCA_004026665.1 Murina feae | reverse complement strand
GAGGCTGGGTGGTTCCTGATACTTCTGGCTTGCCACGCGCCCTTGTCCTGTCTTCCATGAGGCCCGGCCTAGCTGCTCGCTGGGGATCCCCGATGCCTCTGCTCTCTGTGCCCCCTCATCCCATCTTCCACAGCCACTGCCTCAGCCTAGCCCCAGCCAGATTGTTGGCTGGGGGGTCCCAATGCCTTTGGCTCACCATGGCCCCTGGTCCTGGTGTCTCCTGACCCCCTGGTCCTGTCTTCCTCGCTGCTTCCCCAGCCGCCTCCAACATCCTGCGCTGCACCTGGCTGTGCCAGGCCGCCTGGGCCACTGCTCTCTCCATGACTGTCAGCCACCATCTTGGCTGGGTCGATTTGCATGCAGCCACTCTGATTGGCTGGTGGGCGTGGCTTACCCCATCCCGAAGAAACAGTTAATTTTACTATTTCGCTTTTATTAGTTTAGATAGGATTGGCCACGTGGGAAAATTCAAAACTCTTAGTTGTTAAGTTTCCAAAGAGAATATAGAGAATGTGAATCTATGTGAGTTCAATGGTTTTGAATATATTTTGGAAGCGATATCTATCCTATGTCTTTCATGCACATTAAAACTTTTGAAGATAAAATACCCGTTCTTGAAACCACCACTGTTCTTTCCTAACTGTGTCTACTTTATGCCCACAGAGCCCTACAACATACATTTCTATTGACAACAAAGCAAGTTTTAAGTCCTGCTGCATTCTGCAAGCAGATCCCAATAGAAATCTATTCTATTGTCTTCATCATAAACATATTTTATTTCGAACTCTGTCAATACTACGGCAAGGAGAGAAGAATTCCCAGAGGAAACTACAGATTAAACTATGAACCACAGATGTGAACACACAGGGCATGGATCTATTTAAGTGTTTTGTCGATACCGGCTCTAGTATTGCCACGGGCTTTATAAAATTTTTAGGACTTAGTTTCATTATTTTATTTTACAGAAGCTTTGGCGCTAAATTTAAGATATTGTGATCAATCAGAGGGTGGAGGTATTTTTTAAAATCTGAGTTATCATTTGGTGAGAGTTTAAGAGTCATAACTTGCCTCCCACCGCCACCCAAGAGGGTCCACACAGATTTCCCCATTTCCCCCTTTTGAATCTTCCACAAGAAATATCCACTGTGTCTTATTGTCAACCAAAACTCTTCCTGAGCTGCCTTAATCATATTTCCTTTGGCATGGAACAACCCTGAAAAGGATAAGGAATGAATAAAAAAAACATTCATGAGTTTTTGCAAAGTAAACCCATGGGTTTGTTTTAAAAACAAACACCAAGTGTTATTTCAGGAAAGTCTTGCCATTTCAGTAAGAGTCATAAAGGAAAAACATCACTATTTTTTACATCACTATCATGCATTGGGTATGTAGTGTCCTGTCTAAACATCACCTTTCTTATTTTTTCTTTTTAAGGAAAAAAATGTATATAAATGTATACAAAAGTGTGTGTTTAAAATAATATTCACTTAACAAAAGTATGCAATATAAACACCAAACAAATCTATATGGACTAAATCAGAGTTTAGAAAAATAGCTCCCAGAAATTTGAAAGCTCTAAAAGAAGTCTTCTTAAACTTATGGAAAACAAGATCAACTCCACACTATACAACTGGATATCTTAGCAGAGTAGAGTGAAATAAGTAACATATAAAAGAAAAGTGCTGTGCAAATGGGTCAGTTTGAGGAGCCTTGTAGGCAGCATTGAATATATATATACTGAGTGGCCAGATTATTATGACCTCTCCATCAGTATTTCATTGGGCCACCTTTTACCTTCAATACTGCAGTGATTCTTCTTGGCATTGACTCCATGAGATGTTGAAAATGGTGTGAGGAATCTAAGGTCATGCCTGATGAATAGCACTGTCTAGTTCTGTGGGATTTGATGGTTGCGGAACAGCTGCCTGAGGGCTCTTTTAACTTTGTCCCACAAATGCTCAATTGGATTGAGCTCTGGTGATTGTGGGGCCACCTAAGCAAGGTAAAGTCTCCCTCATGTTCTTGAAACCACTCCTGCACAATATGAGCATGGTGCATTGTCTTGTTGGAAGAAGCCATCTCCATTGGGATATTCTATGAACATGATACAATGAACTTGATCAGCAATGATACTTAGGTATGTTGTGCTATTCAGACGTTTATAATGGTCTGGCCCTCTAGCAACTTCAGCACAAAATTATAGCTAATTTGCCTATAAACGTTAAGTGGTCATAATAATCTGGCCACTCATTGTATCCTATCTAATAAATGAGTAATATGCAAATTAGGTGTCGCTCCATCACAAAAATGGCCGTCCCCATAGCCACAAGATGGTGGCATCCATGGCCACAAGATGACCACCCCCATTGCCAAAAGATAGCCACCTCCATAGCCACAAGATGGCAGTGCCAATAGCCACATCCTCCTATCTAATAAAAGAGTAATATGCAAATTAGGTGTCACTCCACCACAAAGATGGCCTCCCCCATAGCCACAAGATGGCAGCGCCCATAGCCACATTCTATCTAATCATACCTAATAAAAGAGTAATATGCAAATTAGGTGTCACTCTGCCACAAAGATGGCTGTCCCCATAGCCATAAAGATGGCGGCACCCAGTCTGGCTCAGCCCCACCACTGAACTGGTCAGGACTGTTAGCCAGGCAGGTGGCGGGGTGAGGCGAGGGGCCTGAGGGGCAGAACACGTGATCAGAGGAGGCTAGGGGTCTCCTGCCCAGGCCAGAGGCCTTCACCAGAGGCCTCAGGCATGGGCAAGGGTGGAGCCGATGATTGAAGGGGTATAAGGGTTCTCTACCCAGGCATAAGGTCTAGGTCAGAGGTCTCAAGCCTGGGCATAGGCAAGGCTGGAGATTGCAGGGTCCTGGGCTCCACAGAGCCAGCGATCAGAGGTGCAGGGGCAGAGCCTATGAACACAAGGGTCTGGGCAGGGGTGGAGCTGGCAATGCAGGGGTCTGAGGGTCCTCTGCCCAGGCCTGCAGCCTTGGTCAGAGGCTGCCAGTGGGGCTAGGTCAGAGCCAGTGATGGCAGGGGGCAGGATCAGAGCTGGTGATCTCAGAGGCCTGGGTTCTGTGAAGCCGGAGATTGGAGGGGCATGGGGGTATTCTGCCCAGGCCTGCATCCTGGGCCAGAGCTTACAGGCCTGGGTAGTGGTGGAGCTGGGATTGGAGGGGCAGGGGTGGAGCTGGTGATCAGAGTGAACTACAAAGGAAACACCTTTTCTTACCACTCATTGGCTAAGCTCCCTGTATGCCACTGGTAATATTCTTAGTAATTTGGGTAATAAGAATCCCTAAAGGTGATCTAGGGTTTTTCCACCACACTCCTGGAGAAAAAAAAAAAAATGAAGGTCTGCTGCTGGAGAGCTAAGAAATGTCATATCCTGCCCTAGCCAGTTTGGCTCAGTGCATAATGCCTCAGACTACTGACTGCAGGGTCTGGGTTCAATTCTGACCAAGGGTATGTGCCTAAGTTGCAGGCTCCTCCCTGGCCAGGGCCCAGGTCAGGGCATATGCAGGAGGCAACCAATCAAAGTGTTCCTCTCACTTGGTTGTTTCTCTCTGTTTTTCCTTTTCTCTTCCACATTCTCTAGATATCAATGGAAACATATCCTCAGGTGAGGATAAAAAAAAAAAGAAAGAAAGAAATGTCATATCCTATGAAAGACACACGTTGAAAATGCCTAAAGAAAGTTGTCGTTTTTTCATGGTGAAGGGAATGGAGTCTGTGTTGATGAAAACACCTTGGTGGCTGCGGTGACTGGCAGTGGCTGCAGCAGTGGGGTGATGGGGCTGGTGGTTTCCCCTGATTAGCCTGGTTGCCTCCCACAGAGGGAGGCCACAAAGAGATGGCTTAGGCCTGCTCCCCAAGGGGAGCAGGTTGTGGGCCTAAGCCATCAATAGGACACCCCCTGAGGGCTTCCAGTATGTGAGATAGGGTAGGCTGGGCTGAGGAACCTGCCCCCCAGTGCACAAATTTTATGCACCGGGCCCCTAATATATATATATATATTAGAGGGCCAAAGCTTGAAATTCATATAAGAGTAGGCTTTCACAGCCGCGGCTGTTCGGATTCCTAGAGCTTCGTGGCTGGCTGCCTCAATCTCATGGCTGCAGCCCCAGATTCGTCCCGAAGAGGATGTCCAGAAGGATCTCTGGTCTAATTAGCATATTATGCTTTTAATATATATATATATATATATATATATATATATATATATATATATATATACACAGTAGCCCGTTGCAGGAAGATTCTTGCAAGAATAGGGCTTCCTGAGCCAGAGTAAAGCAGAGAAGGGAGGGAAGCCCACCTCGGCTCCCTTCTCTGCCACCTTAGCTCCCTCCTGTCTCTGCCGCCTCAACTCCCATCTCTGCCACCTCGGCTCCCATCTCTGCCACAACTCCCATCTGTGCCACCTCGCCCTCCCCCCCGCCCCGCTTCTCCCTCCCTTCTTCACCATTTCCGCTGCCTTGGCTCTGTTCCTTTCTCCACCACTTGCCTCCCTTCTACAGCACTTGGCTTCCTCCTACGCTGTCTTTAGTCTTCGCTCTCCTGTGTATGCAAATTAACTGCCATCTTTGATGGTTAATTTGTAAACAGTCTCTCTGATTGGCTGGTGGGCATGGCTTAGGTGTCTTGGAGTGATGGTTAATTTGCATATTACTCTTTTATGAGAGCAGATATCATATATATGTGTGTGTGTGTGTATATCTGATCTCATAAAAGAGTGATATTGAAATTGATTGTTTCTCCGGGATGCCTAAGCCATGCCCACCAGCCAATCAGAGCGGCTGTATGCAAATTAACCCAGTCAAGATGGAGGCCGGCAGTCACGGAGCTAGAGTAAACAGAGGTTTCCCTTGCACCAGAAGTAAACTGTCTGCCAGCAGGCTTGGCCTCTCTGTGCTCCAGACAACATATTTGCAACATTGTTTCAATGAAGCCTCAGAGCTAAAGCAAACAGCAGGCTTCCATTGCTCCAGCGATGGAGGAAACTGCTTGCCTAGAGTCTACTAAGGCAACATTCTTTTAATTATAGAAGCCACAGAGCTGAAGCAAACAGAGGCTTCATACCTGCCGAGCCCTCGGATTAAAGGAACAGTATCAATTATAGAAGATAAATAAACCCCATAAACCTGCTTCCAGCAAGCCTTGCTGGGACATTGGGTCAATGGGAGCTGTGGGCAGCCTGAAAGCCTGAAAACAGCCTTCAGCCTGTCACCCAGGCTGGCCACACCCCAATGAGGTGAGGGATCCCACTAGGGGGTTTGGCCAGCCTGCAAACAGCCCTCAGCCTCTCACCCAGGCTGGCCAGGTACCCCAGTAGGGACCCAAAACCTGAAGGGACTGTGGGCAGTCTGAAAACCTAAAAATGGCCCCCAGGCCCACATCCAGGCTGGCCACATCCCAGTGGGATGAGGGTCCGCACTGGGGCCCTGCAAACAGCCATCAGCCCCTCACCCAGGCTGACCAGGCATGCTAGCAGGTGGACAACCCCTGAGGGGTCCCAGACTGCGAGAGGGCACCAGCCAGGCTGAGGGACCTCCTGAGTACACAAATTTTTGTGCACCGGGTCCCTAGTGTATATATGCATATATATGTATATATGTATATATATGTAGTCAGAAACTACAAATTTATTACAAAATAAAATCTTAAAATGGAGAAATAACTAAAATACTTACCAGTTCTAACCTTTAGAATGACCATGAACTGAAGTTTAGCAATCTTATTCACACCAAAGTATTCTTCTGGAACTTTGCATCCTAATTGTCTCTTACTAAGTCTACATGACAGTATTGTTATCTTCTCTTCCAAGAAATGTTCTCTGATTTGGAGTCCACTCCTGTGTTCCTCTACCATCCCAATAAATGCCTTCACAGCATTTCTCAACTTACAATTTTTGGTTTCACTGTTTTCTCCACTGGACTACACTCATTTTGAAAACATAGATGTGTTTTCTCCGTTGTTGTATATACAGTGCATTAACCAAAGTAGCGTCTCATTCAATGTTTGTTGAATGACTGCACAGTTGCAATGCCAGGAAAAGACAAAGCATATAAGATAGTGCCCTTACCATGTACCTAGCCCTATGCTAGACACTTAAATATTTTACCCACTTATTTCCCACATCAACACAGTAGAGCAGCTGTTTTATGTGTGAAGATGCTCAAGTTCAAAAAGATTGAATACTATGCTCACATCTTTACAAGTAATAAGTGATGGAGTTCAGAATTTAAATACAGCAGTTTTCGGTTCAAACGATCACTGTCTCTTCCTGGGCCTAGCCTCCAAGAGGTAGAATTAGCTTTAGGAAGTAGATTAGAGAATCTGAAAACAAAGCAAGGTTCTATACCGACTGCCAAGAAATAGCTTCACATCCTTAACCCTCCATGCTCTTATTTCTTGTTTATCCCTGTGTCATCAGACACTATCTTTCTGAATACTTCCCTCCTTTTGATTTAGGATAATTTCTTTGACTCAAACTTGGATTCCTCCCCTTTGAAGTTTCATGAGTTTTGAAATGCAGAGGGGTGACATCATAGCACTCATTCCATGGTACATTATCAGCACTGGCCCATGCAAACCCACAGTTGCTTTATTTAGTATTGCACTTGATTCCCATAGCTCATGCCTTTTCCCCTCCTACCACAGGCAAGCATTCTAACAGGTTTAACAGGTTTTTTGCTAATATGTTCTTTCAAAATGCATGTTTTTGGTATGTACATATTTTTAATTTAGATAAATTCGTTTTGTTGTATATCTTATCTTTATTTACATTTTTATGAACACTACATTTTAAAAGGTCATCTTTGTTGGTGTGTATATATTTAATACATTGCTCCATAGTGTGCATCCAATTTTCTATCAGAACCACATGGAAGTACTCACCCTTACCTACCTCACCTGTTTTATGTGTCAAAGCAGGTGGAAACCAGATAAATGGGAAGTGAAATAAATTCAGTGTCACCTAATCTTTCACCAACATAGATTAAAATAAGCTGCTCAGACTACATATGTTCAAGACGAATGTTCATATTTAGGAATTTCTCAGGATATTTCTTTGTATGTAACATACGACTTAAGGTAGAAGAATTATAAAGAATATGGGATAGCCTAACCAGTTTGGCTCAGTGGATAAAGTGTCAGCTCTTGGACTGAAGGGTCCTGCGTTCAATTCCAGTCAAGGGCATGTACCTTGGTTTCAGCTTGATCCCCAGTAGGGGGTGTGCAGGAGGCAGTTTCTCTCTCATTGATGTTTCTGACTCTCTATCCCTCTCCTTTCCTCTCTGTAAAATCAATAAGAAAATATCTTTTTTAAAAAAGAATCTGTGATAATAAAATAATCTGAACTACAGATGGGTTATGGAGAGGATACAAGGACTAAAATAAAAGTTGTGTTTTTTTGTTGTTTTGTTTTTAAATCACTGGTGAATAGTAACATTTAATTTGGAGATAAGAAAGTATCCTTACTTAAACAATTTTTGTAAATTTTCTTTATAATCTCCTTGATGTCATCAGCCTTTAAAAAGTAAGTTTATGGAGCACTAACTATAATATAGTCATCTTAATTTAATTTTGATAATCCATAAAGTTTAAAGTTATTACCCTGATGTATTGATAAGGAAACTAAGATATTGAGTGATATGGAAAAAGTTATAGAGTTAAGGCAAGGCAGGAATTCATCCAGACCTAGAGTTGGATGAGCACAGGCTCTGCTCAGAAATACTTGGCTCAAATCTCAACTCTGGTACTTATCAATTCTCTGACATTTGGCAAGTTACCTACACTTTCTGTGCCTTAATTCCTAAGCTGTAGAATGAAGTTACTGATTCCTATATAAAGAACTGCTGTGGATACTAGAGATGATGTATGTAGTATCCAGCACAGTGTTTGACAGATAATTGGCATTCATTCTTACCAAATTCACACATTGCATAAATGGCATTAGAATCCATGCCTTTGGGGCATAAATTAAGAACTTATTCCAAGAGGTTAGTTACATCTTTAAATTATCAACATACAATATGCTTCCTATATACTTCCGAAGCATGTGATCTAACACGTTTTGTGTCTTTATTTGTTCTGTTCTCTCTTCCCAAAACCTATTGACCAGAGTAACCTTTCTTCTGGTCTTTGGCCTTGATCATGTTACTAATTTTCGAAGGGAAGCACCATATTTAAAACTCTTTACAACCTAGATTCCCCCTAGATTCCAAATTCATCTGCTTCTGTTGTTTGAACTTCAGCTTGCGATAGGTCTAGTGTTTACCTCGCCTCCACTTTTGTTCATCAGTTCTCTTGCCCCTTCATGGCCATCTTTCTGCCTCTTCCTTTCAAATTTTCATCTGCTCTTCATGGCTAATAAAGCTTTTGTCTTCCCTTTTACTTGATGTGTATGGGACAGAGCTCCTTTGACCTTTGAACTTAAGACAAAGGTTTTTTACCTCTTTTTATATGACAATTTATATAGAAGTTCATATTGTAGATACTCATATTCTTACCTCACTCTCCCCCTATTAATGAAAGTTTCCTGAAAACAAGAACTGTCCCTGGCCAGCGTGGTTCAGTGGTTGAGCATTGACTTATGAACCACGAGGACATGGTTTGATTCCTGGTCGGGGCATATATCCAGGGTTTGAGCTTTATCCTAGTGTAGGGCGTGCAGGAGGCAGCCAATCAATGATTCTCTCTTCATCAGTGATGTTTCTATCTCTCTCTCTTCCTCTCTGAAATCAATAAAATGAAAGATTTTTTAAAAGAACTGTCTTACTCATTTCTGGCCAACTGCTCCATCTAGTATATAAAACCTTATACACAGTTGGTACTTAGTAAATATTAATGATTACATTACAAACTTAAAAGTTTTCCTTCCTGGACTGCTGGAACTATGTTTCTGAAACTACTTCAATCTTCCAGGTAATGTACAAAAGCAAAATTAACTCTGGAGAAGATGATCAAGAACAATGTCAGCTTTCAGGGAGCAGTGACAGAATTCATTTTCTTCAGCAGCCAAGAAAGACTCAGCAATGCAATTAAAAGCCATTGAAGTGAGCAGGGCCCCTTGATGAAACAACACTGCATAATACCTTACAGGGGCCCTAAGTCACCACCGCGGGTTAAAGCATTTTCCACTTGGAATCCAAGGCAACTTAAAAGGATTATTGATTTTTTCCCTCTGCTTATAAATGAGACTCACATATTAGGAGTGAGAGCTGCAGACACAACATAATGACCTTTCTACTTGGCCTCTTTCTCCTAACATAAACAGAATTACTTTCAGTGGTTAAGAGGATATTAAGCAGTAAATTTTGTAATTGTGTGTGTTTGTACCTTGAAAGCAAAACTTAGAAGCCATATTTTTTAATTTTAAAAATATTAGTTCTGCTCATTTAAGCGTTAGAAATCTCAATATCACACTCTGTGTTCTCTCCCTTCTCTGGTGGTGAAAAGTCTCATGTTTGTTCATGCCTCAGCACTAATACACAAGTTCAACTTGAAACAATGACTTTATTGAAGACATAAGACCTTGCTTGACCTTGTTTTAGATGTAAGATTTCAATAAATGTATTGATTCCTGCCACGTTATCTTAAGGAGAAAGATTCTAAAATAGGAAACAGTGGGAGAGCCCATATGAAAGTTGCCCCACAACCAAAGCTGTGAAGTTGATAGTCATTAAAGTCAGATTTTGTTTTCTACCTGTCAGATTTCACCGTCATGGTTTAATTAGGGACTTTCTGAAAACAAGTTGAGGCTTCATGGGTTTCCTGGTTTTGGTGCTAGTTTCTTTCTCGGGGATTTAAAATAACGACTTTCTCAAACTTTTCACTCTGTGGAGGTGACCTCTTTAAATCATATCTGTGTTTGCTGTAAGAGGTTGTTTTTATTTGCTCCCCCACCCCTTCCCCCCAGCTATTCAGTGAGATCTATTATCCCCATAACACTCGAATGGGAACATGCTCCCGTGTGGTCATCCACACCTAATTCACTACAAGTAATCAAGGACATTTTTATGATTTGCAAGGTACTAAGTAGGTGCTTAGTCTGCGTAAACATACTACAATACATGCTCACAGAGGCAGCTATTATATCTGAAGTTCTCCCATTAAAAATCCGTTCAGCTCCGTTCATTTTGTTCAGCAACAAATAGATATTTCACAGACTTCCTATGTGAGAGTCATTCTGTTAGTTATTGAAGTTACAAAAAATAATAATATTCTGCAATTTACCCTGCACCATCTATGTGCCAAGCACTAAGTGTCATATATATATATATATATATATATATATATATATATATATATACACATATATATGCCAGATTTTTATGACCACCTGATATTTGTAGGCAAATTAGCTATAATTTTGTGCTGAAGTTGCTAGAGGGTCAGACCATTATAAATAGGGAAGCAGGTTGTTTACCATGACAGTAGAAGTGATTTTTTTCTGAAGATATGGGTAAACAACGTGATTTAACAGCCTTTGAACATGAGATATATTTGAATGTGAATGGCCAGATTATTATGACCACCTCATCAGTACTTCACTGGGCCACCTTTTGCCTTCGATACTGCAGTGATTCTTCTTGGCATTCACTCCACGAGATGTTGAAAGAGGATGCAAGGCATCTGACACCATGCCTGATGAATAGCACTGTCCAGCTCTGTGAGATTTGATGGTTGTGGAACCAGCTGTCTGAGGGCTCTTTAACTTTGTCCCACAAATGCTCAGTTGGATTGAGATCTGGTGATTGTGGGGGCCACCTAAGCAAGGTAAAGTCTCCCTCATGTTCTTGAAAGCACTCCTGCACAATACGAGCACTGTGGCATGGCGCATTGTCTTGTTGGAAGAAGCCATCTCCACTGGGATACACCATCAACATGATAGGATGAACTTGATCAGCAATGATACTTAGGTAGGTTGTGCTATTCAGACATTGTTCCACACGAATTAAAGGGCCCACATCATTAAAGGGCCAGAAAAACATTCCCCAAACCATAACACTGCCCCCACCAGCTTGAGGGGTTGTACTCATGCATGTGGGGTGCATGCTTTCATGCTGTTTCCGCCAAATTCTCACTCTGCCACCTGCATGATGCAGCTGGAAACGTGATTCATGGGACCACATGACTTTTTTCCAATGCTCAACTATTCAATCCTTTTGTTCTTATGTGAATTGGAGATGTTTTATCTTGGTAACTGCAGACAGCAAAGGTGTTCAAAGAGGCCTTTCACTTCCATATCCCATATGATGCAGTGTACGGCTAATTTGCCTACAAACATCAAGTGGTCATAATAATCTGGCCACTCAATGTATATTTGTCTCACTTCATCCTTATAACAGCACTGTGCGGAAAATACTACTTATAACCCTCATTTTTATATGAAGGAAGTGAGGTTCAGAGAGTTAGGTGACTTAGCTAAGGTCACAGAGCCTGTAAATGCCAAAATGAGCAGGTTCTTCTGATTCCAAAGGTTGGGCTCTACCTGAAATTATTTCTATGAATAAGGGAGTCCCTGTGTAAATGGTGGCTGGTCAATGGGGAAGTGGAAGTAACTTTTAAGAGTTTGAAAAGAGCCTTCAATTCTGGCAAGGATTCCATCTTTATGGATAAGAAAACAGGTTCAAGGATTATTTTTTTTTAATCCTCCAAGTTTATAAACTTGGTGTGTGAGTCATCAGTTTGTATTATTTCAGCTCCTGGTGCACTCTCCACGGTCCACTGGTCAGCAATAGAAACAGATCCCAGGTATTAGTTTTCTAGGGCTGCCATATCGAAGTACCACAGACCGGGTGGCTTAAACATCAGAAATTTATTGATGATCCTGGAGGCTGGAAGTCTGAGATCAAGATGTTGGCAGAGTTGGTTTCATTCTGAGGCCCTTCTCCTGGGCTAGCAGATGGCCATCTTCTGCCTATATCCTCACCTGATCTTTTCTCCGTGTGTGTCTGTCCTAATCTCTTCCTATAAGACATTAGTCAACACCTACTCTGATGATTTCATTTAACTTCTTTAGAGACCACAGCTCCAAGGAAAGTCTCCTTCCGAGAGATGTGAAGCTAGGGCTTCACCTGATGAATCTGTTGGGGCTCTCCCCGAAATTTCAATGCCATCCACAAGACCCTGCAAATGTTTCTCCTTTGCAGCCCGCATGGTGCTAAGCACTGTCAGCAGGAGGTGCTGATGGCACACTGCAGGAGGAGGTTTCTCTTCCTGGTTCAGATGTGTATCCATGGACAGGCTCCAGCAGCATTGTGGCTTCTGCAGTAACACCTGCAGCAGCACGGGGCAATTCCCATGGGCACCTTCTACCAGCTGCCTCTTCGGGGGCTTTTTCGTGAAGAGTCACCAGCACAGTTCCAGCTGTAAATGACTTCAGGCATCCTCTTGAGCGGCTGTGCAAGAGAATGCTGCCAGCCCGGTACTTCCAAGGAAAAGGCTTCACCCTAGAGGCAGCTTCTCAGAGACTTCTCCAGGGCAGCACCCCAGGATCATAGAGGATGGCTTCCCACAAACACTGCCAACGTGGCAAATCCCTATGGACGGCTTCCCCTGGGTCCCACACAGGACCCGTTTGGATGGCCTTGCAGCCTCCGTTAACATCTCTGCCATCCAGTGGGCCATGGTTCCAACCTTTCCCATGAAGTCTAGATCTCAGGCCTGGGTAGGGGGAGTGTTCCTGATGTTCGCCTTCCTTGAATAATGGTTGTTTCCTGTATCTGCTGTTCCTCTATTCTTCAGAGTATTTTGCTCTTCACTCATCAGTCTTTTGTTACTTCAATCCCGTGTTAATGATTATTTATATTAATTATTTATTCTTCAAATCACTTTGTGGTTTCTGTCTTCTGGTTATACCCTAACTGATAAAACTAGTAAGTGGCAGGTTCTTTATTCAAATATTTCTAAAAGAAAGAAAAATGCATAGGTGCTCTAAAGGTTGGAAAGGAAGCTGTAAAACTATCATTCTTTCCAGAGGATAAGATCATCTGTCTGGAAAACCCAACAGAATCATCAGAAAAGTTAATAGAACTAACAAGAGTATTTTATAGACTGGCCATTTCATGCAAATAAATAGTATTCTTTATGTCCCCAAGAAACATAGTAAATGTAAAAGAAAAAAAATAGGAATGTATTCTTACATCAACAAATTTGTAAAGAATCTAAAAAATTAAGCTAACAAAGAACGCATAAGATTATAGAAGATGGAGGAAGGTCAATGGGGAAAAAAAGGAGATATATGTACTACTATGTGTAATACTTTAAACAATAAAAAAAATCATTATAGAAGAATTTTAAATAAATTAAAGGATATAAAATATGACCAATAAATAAAAAGAAATATATATATAAATAACATTAATAAATATTGTAAATAAGTCAATTCATCACAAATTAAATTTAATAAAATTTCATTCAGAATCTCAAAAAATTTTTAAGAGAATTTGAAAATTAATAAAAATTTGAAAAATTGTTATAAAAATTGGATTTAAATTAAAAATAATGTTTAGAAAATAAAACAATGTGTTATAGAAAATTAATATATGGTAAAAGTGAACTGCAGAGCAAAGTGAATAAAATACATTGTTATATAGATGACTTTGGGAGAAGTGGTGTGCTCTAAAGAGAAAATAAAACAAAACTCATGCCTTATACTATGCACCAAGAAAAATTTAGAATTATTGAACTACATGTAAAAAGTAAATGTATAGACACAATAGAAGAAAAGTAGTAGAATATCTTTCTTAAATTGGAGAAAGACTTCAACAATCTCAAATGATAAAGAAGACATTATTGGACTGCATTGCAATTTAAATTTTCTTTCATAAAAAGGCCATTATAGATCAAGTTAAATATATAGATTACACAGACTGAAGAAATAGTTGCAATATCTGTAACTGATAATGAGTTAATAGCTGACATATACCAAGAGCTCCTGAAAAACAAACAAGATGACAAAAAAATAATAGAAATAATAAACAAAGGATATAAATAACCTGTTTTCCCAAAAGTAAGACATCCTCCGAAAATAAGACCTACTTACATGTTTTGCCTCTTGCTGAAATATAAGGCATCCCCCTGAAAATAAGACCTCCCCAAAAATAAGACCACTCCGATAATAAGCTCCCCCGAACATAAGGCCTCCCCGATAATAAGCCCCCCCTGAAGCTACCGTAACTCTGGACTCTAGGCCATAGTGGCAGGCGCCGCTGCACAGCTCACGGTTGGCCACAGCGTAGCCGGAGCAGACAGGAAGTGTAAGGTCTCTTTTAATCAGAGAGCCCACGCCACCGCCAGGACAAGCTGCCGCCTGCTGCTGGCTCTGTCCTGACGGAGTCTGGCTGACTCACAATTAGACAGTGAGTCGCGTGGGGCAGGAGTCGGGCACATTGTGTGGACACATAGGTAATAAATTTCCTTTTTTTGTATTCAACAATAAATGTGTACCATATTCTTCTTCATGGAAAAATAAGACATCTCCTGAAAATAAGACCTAGCGCATCTTTGGGAGCAAAAATTAATATAAGATACTGTCTTATTTTCGGGGAAACAGGGTAGGCAATTTGGGAGATACCCACGCATATTGCAAGGTGCTAAAACTCACTAAAAAATAAGGAAAATAAAAAATTTTAAAGGAAAAAAATTGAAAGCCAGGTCTTAAAGAGACATGTGCACACTCATGTTCACAGCAGCACTATTCAGAATGGAAAGAAGAGAAAGCAACCAAAATATCCGACAATGGATGAATGAGTAAGCAAGATGTGGCGTGTACACACAATGGGATATTCATTAGCTTCAAAAAGGAAGGAACTTACAACATAGTTGAACCTTGACGATGTTTTGCTAAGGAAAATAAGCCAGAGACAAAAGACAAAAACTACATGATCCCTCTTATATGAGGTACCTAAAGTAGTCAAATTCATAGAAACAAAGTAGAAAGGTGGTTACCAGGGGCTGGAAAGAAGTTAAAGGGAAGCTGTCGTTTAATGTTATTTAATCTAACAAGTTTCAGATTTGCAAGATGAAAATATCCTGGAGATCCGTTCCATAACAATGTGAATATACTTAACACTGCTGAACTGTATACTTAAAAATGGGTGAAATGACAAATTTTTATGATGTGTGTTTTTACTGCAATAAAAAAAAAGGAATGCTTAAGGGAGATGAAGATAAGGAACAAAAAAGTAAAAACCAAGACATGAATAATAAAAAGAAAATCAGTTCCTTGAACAAATTAACAATAAATGGCTATACACTTAAGTGTGATGAATTTCTTTCCAATAATTTCAAAAAGTGTGATAAAATTTAATGAAACAAGATAAAGTAAAAGGCTATAGGATTGAGTGAGATCACCTACAGAGAAATGGGTAACTGGAGAAGACAGGGCTGACCACAATGAGAAATGTAGTAGAGAAAGACTAGCCAGCAAAGGGTCTGAATCAAAATGAACAAAAAGTGGAGGAAAAAATTGTGGAAGTGTGATGTAGACACCTAAAAATAAACAGGGCGAAGCAAAACGATAGCCTGGGAGTCAAATCTGAGTCCATTTCCACCCCCTCACTCCAAATTCCCACCCCACCTGTTTTTATACAACCCCTGAGCTAAGAATGGTTTTTGTGATACAACAGAAAAATGGAATAGTTCACAGAAACTCTAGGGGAGGCAACCCTAAAATATTTATTATCTGGTCCTTCACAGAACATATCTGATGAGCCCTGCAAAAGAATGATGTTAAGAAAGAGGCATTGGTGAGCCACATCAAATGCTATTGTCAGATGGAATAAAATGAGGACAAGAATATAACCATTGGTTGTCTTGGGTTCTGTGTCTATCGAATGTGAGTTTCACATCATTAAATCGGAGATATAATTTAGGAAAAATCCAACCTTTTCCTCCCTAAAGTTGAATTTTACCAACTCTGAGCTACAATTCTCAAAATTCAAGATATACAATCAGTCACATTTCCATTGTGTTTGCCACAGACCCTTTAGAGTAAACAGTCAATCCATTCAGGTAACCCTGTGCCTAAGGTTTATCCAAATTCCAGGAAGTTTGCTTATCATTTAGAATTGAGAAGGGCTACCTGGTCCACAATAATAAATTCACCATAAATTCATCCACAATTTTATGGTGGAGGTGTGGGGTCTTAATGTGTGTAGCACACAGCACAGTGTAAACACTGAAAGTTGGATACTTGATATCAAACTCAGTTTCTCATTGTAATGACTAGTCTATAGTCACCTTGATACTAAACTATTTTACTTTCCAGGGCACTTAGAAGTTAAATTATTCTCTTTTTCTCCTTATGTTTATATAGATGGGTGCTTTAATTCAGTAACTACATAATTATAGTGACCTTAATACTTACATAAACTTGTTTTAATCAATAATTTTACTGTACACTTACTTAAGTATTCTTCCTAGAAGTCTTCTTTGCAATTGATTTTATGTTGACTTTCAAAATTCTTTTCTCTGACATTCCGCATCATGTTTGGTAGCAATTACACAAACTTTGATTATATCCAAAATACATCTAAAATGAATTTACTTTGGAATCTTATTTTATACATATTTTTCAACACACAAAGATCACCATTGAAATTTCAACAAAGATTCTACTATCCCAGTGATAATAAATCTCTAGATTAGGAAAAAGCTAGAGCTGAGTCAAAGTAATTTTCTATATGTATCCCTTTATAACTAATCACATTATTTTTACACTGCTTGACAGATATTAGAGAAAATATTTGAACTCTGCTGCCTTAACATTACTTCAGGCATGAAACACGAGAAAAATGTAATCATAATATTAGCAGCTCTGCTTAAACACCCTTCAAAAAAAGTTTGAATCAGGTCTCCTACTGTGTCTGAAAGTAGATATTTATAAATTGCTTTGAATTATATGACATCTTCCTTCTCCCAAGGAGCTTATTCTGATAGTGTTTATTCTGTGGCATTTCAAATAATTGATTGTTTTGGTATGCATGTCCAGAGGCCCTAAGGACATGGCCATGGTTTTCATAGACCTAATAAGTAAAATTATCTTGAGGCAAAAACCAATGAAGGTAAGCTAATGCAATCTAGTGGGAGGAACAAAGACTCAGCATGCTGTGTGTCATTCATCTCGTGGACTGTTTTTTTGTGTGCTGCAAAAATATTGAAGATATATGTTATTGAATTTTCCAACTCCATTCCCGGCCCTTCGCTGACTCAGTAACTACCCATGGGTAAGTCATCACTAAATTCTTTGCAGCTGCAATACATTTTAGTAGAAGTTATGTTATTGGTCAGTTGTGTTTTAAAAGCATTTACTGCCAGGCATTGCAGTGACTAATGAGATCATATTACCATAAGTTTATATTCTTTAGATGGTGAGAAATAGAAAATCATAGCTCATATCATCCTTAGTGCACACGAGACCTCCCGCCCCAATTTTAGACTGGTCCCACCCTAAAGTTATTTGACTCATGAAAACTCCTTGAATTCTTTAATAAATCCTTGCTTCAAAAGAATTTTACAATATTTCCTGAATAGAGGCACCAATGATCAGAGTTTATCTAATACTAGAGGCCCAGTGCATGACATTTGTGCATAGGTAGGGTCCCCAGTGGAGGCCAGCTGCCCTCCAGGGCCTTCCCTCATTCCACACCACCCCTTGGTGGTCAGTGCATGTCATAGCAAGCAACTGGTCTCCCGGTTGGTTGAACTCCCAAGGGGACATTTTGCATATTAAGCTTTTATAAATATAAATAATAACAGAAATTGATATAGAAAATGGTGGTGACATCTTTAGTTTTCAGTAAGTACATTTCATAAGACAATAATACTATTCCTTGAATTTACAATATATCTATTTTCTACTCTCTACCCTGAATATAATTCTAATGTTAGTTATATTTAGTTAAATTAGGCTTTTATTAAACACTGTGACTTAAAAAAAAACACACAAGCATTTAAAGTCACCATTTATATTGTTTCAGTCTGAATCTAGAATCTATTTTTACCCTCAATAAAGTATTTGTTTTGTTTCATTTTAAATAGATATTAAAAGTTCATACATTTCCTTGGAGTATATTTCTTAGCATTACTGTATGCCAAGCTATTGATGTCAGAATTAGGGAAGAAGAGAGTAACAGAGCTTGATGTCTATGTGCACATTTATTTTGTGTAAGTTAATGGTTACTCATTTCCTCTTGAAATAAAATGCAATTAAATACATTAACATAAAATGCTATCTACCATTCTTGCTAAATCTTAGCATTAAAAACAGAATTCAATAAAAGCCTTTTTTTAGACATGGTCCATTTTCTACTTTTTTCCATTAGTTCATAGTTCCACAGGACTTTGCCCAGAGCCAATATTCAGGTTCTGATCTCACATTTCTAACAAATATTGGCCAGTGTGGGCAACAGATCTGAAGTTGCCTGCCAGTTTTCAGTCCTTACCTCTACTTCTCATTGCTCTGATGTCCTCAGCATCCTATGTGCCAAAATGAGCTCTATTTCACAGTTCCATGTGCCTGAACCAGTTTCCACAAATAGGAAAACACCTCCTCCTCTAAGGCTCCTTTCCAGATGCACAGGTTTGAAAGGAACTCTGTACATTCACTATGTAAAGTTCTAAAAGTGTAGTAGGTCTAGTTATGAAGATAAAAATCATATAAGAGTCTTCAAATCATCCTATGTTAACTGTTTTAGTTTTTTTAACAACCTTGATATTAATCTTCTAACTTAACATGCATATGTCAGTGATGATGGCTTTTAAGGGGGAACCATTGTCCTTCTGATTTTCTCCAGTGACTTTGAACTGCACAGGTGTAGACACTAATATGTGGAGAGATGGCTTTAACATGGGTGAAGGCAAGGGAAGTAAAAGCAGAAGTAAAAGAATAGGACCATAGCAAACTGAAAAGCTTCTGCACAGCAAAAGTAACTGACAACAAAACAAAAAGGCAACCAACTGAGTGAGAGGTGATATTTGCAAACAACAGCTCAACAGGGGTCAATAACTAAAATATATAAAGAACTCATACAACTCAACATCAAACAAACAATCCAGTTTAAAAAGGGGCAGAGAACAGACACTTCTGAGAAGACATACAAACGGCCAACGGATCTAGGCAAAGGTGCTCAACTTCACTAGGTATTACGGAAATCCAAATCAAAAGTACAATGAAAGCCTTAGCCAGTTTGGCTCAGTGGACAGAGCATCGGCCTGTGGACCAAAGTGTCCCGGATTCAATTCCGGTCAAGGGCACATATCTTGGTTGCAGATTTCTACCCAGCTGGGCCCTGGTTGGGGTTCGTGCAGGAGGCAACCAATTAATGTGTTTCTTTCATATCAATGTTTCTCTCTGTCTTTCCCTCTCTCTTCTACTTCCCCTAAAAATCAATGGAAAAATATCCTCAAGTGAGGATTACCAAAAAACAAACACAAAAACTATAATGATACAACCTCATACCTGTAACAAGTGTTGGAGAGGTTTGGAGAAAAAGGGACCCTCATTCACTGCTGGTGGAAATGTAAACTGGTACAACCACTATGGAAAACTATGCTGGTTCTTCAAAAAATTAAGAAGAGAGTTACCATATGACCCAGCAATCCCTCTTCTGGGTATCTACCTGAAAAATTCAAAAACATTTATTTGCAAATATATATGGACCCCTATGTTCTTTGCAGCATTATTCATGGTCATCAGGAGATGGAAACAACCAAAGTGTCCTTCAATAGAGGACCAGATGAAGAAGATGTGGTACATAGGCACTATGGAATATTTACACTCAGCCATAAGATGAAATACTGCCGTTTGCAACAACATGGATGGACCTTGAGAATATTACGCTAAGCGAAGTCAGTCAGAAAAAGCTAAGAATCATATGATTTCATTCATATGTGCAATACAAACTGAAACTCATAGACCCAGACAACCATATGGTGGTTGCTAGAGGGAAGGGGGTAGCGGAGTAGTAAAGAGTAAAGGGGGGCAAATATACAGTGACAGAAGATGACTTGACTTTGGGCAGGTGGACACACAATGCAATATGCAGATCACTTCTGATAGAAATGTACACTTAAACCTATATGATCTTATTGGCCAATGTCACCCCATGTACACAACTACCTATTTAACTCTGTTTAAGTAAACTTTCAGTCAAATAAGTACAACTCAGAGATAAGATAGAAATAATGATTTGAAGAGAAAATCATAATATAAAACAAGGGCACTGAGAAAAGAACACACACCAAGGAAAGTATTTCTTTACCTTATACAACTTTTTATCCATTTTACTGTGCTTGCACGTTTGTGATTTCATTTAATCGTTTCTACAAATCTATAAGAAATGAAATGTTATTATCACTATTTTCCAAGCAGTTAAGTAATTTGTCCAGGGTCACTAGGCTAGGGATTCTAATCCAGGTGTCCTATTTCCAGCCTAATGCTCCCTCTACCAGCCCACACTGCATGTATGAAATGTCCCTGTAAGAGACACTGTGAAGATCTCTTTCAAGTTCACATATAAAAGGTTCAGTTAAAGACCAAAACAAACACCCTGAGGCATTTGCTCTCATGCCGAGCCAAAATCTGAGTTTGATGTTAAAATCAAAATTGGCTTTGAGCTAAAAAAGCATATAAACATATCTTTATTTCAAAAAGTTCTATTGTCTTTCACCTAAAGTGAAACAGCAGTCAGGGTTAAATTTTATGGTAAAAAATATAGAACTGAGTAAATTTTTTTTTTTTCAATCTGGAGAGGTTCTTTTACATCAAGTAGTTAATTCTAGTGATTTCCAGATGTCATGTTTTAAAAGGCACTGTTCTCAGACTTCTTTCTACTAATCAAAGAAAATCTCCCCTCTTTAGGTAAATTCACTGTATTTCTACAACCTTTTATCCTGGAGTCAACCATCTATTGTATGCCTTTTTTTTTTTCCCCCTGAAATGACGTTTCTCCTTGATTTTTTTCTTAAAAGGCTTGACAGAATAGATAAAAAACAACACCTAGAAAAGAACATTTCTGCTTCTGAGAGTCATCAAATTTCAAACTTAAACTTGGAAAAATATCTGAAGCAAGCCAAAACGAGCACAGAACAAGCACAAAGATGAATGTTCCTTTTTCTTCTTTTGTTTGAGTTTGGGGTTGGTGAGGGGGAGGGTTGTTTTGTTTTACATTTGGTCAGCTGGCCATGGCACAGAAATTTGAGATTTTTTTCCTTCCCCTTCTCATTTCAGTTGTTGTTAGATGTCTTTTAAATTAGCTTTTCTTTACGTCTTAAAGGGAGTTGGCCTCCATTCCCTAAACGAAACAATAGTTCCTATTGGGTGAGAGAGCCAGCTACATATATTATGTGTCCTGCTCCCAGCAGGGACCTTCCAGTGCTTGCTTAGAAAAATCAGGCACTGGATTTTTAAATTTGGGTGGGGGTGGCTATCATCAGTTGTCATCTTTAATTCGTGAGAAAATTATACTGTTTCTCTTTTCATGTCTCCCATGCAGCCATTTTAGACTTTTGTACATGCTTCATCTTTTCTTCACGACAGTAAAGAGTGAACCCATCTTTGGAATGCTCAAAGAACCGGGGGCATGTCTAGCCTGTTAATGTGTCTTAGTTGGCCCAATTCCAACATTGGCTAATTATATTCTGTTCCTCAAAAAAAAAAAATC